>JAWPHD010011900.1:0-79940 GCA_037043455.1 Cyrtodaria siliqua
ACTTTTCTTAATAATAGGTATAAATAGAAAAATAGGAAACCATAAAAAAAATTACCAAAATGGCTAATTTGCACCACATTTGAATCATTCTGGATTAATTTCTTTAAAAGCCGGTGAAGGTATGTAAAAGTTAGCATTTCCTTATATGCAAGAGCATGATGAGTGCCGAAATGACCCTGAGATGCTTACGTGACAACATGGTAAATGTAATCCCTTCTAACAATGTCGGTGTGATTTATGGCTCAAGGATTAAGGGCTTGTCATGGGGAATTGGACATTAATCTGTGGTGTGCCCCTTTGACTTCTGGCGATGGTGTCTGTAACATTAACATCCGGCGATGGCGTCTGTAAGTCCGGCGATGGTGTCGGTAACATTAACGTCCGGCGGTGGCGTCTATAACCTTTCGGTAATAAGACATGCATGCTACCACCAATTAATGACGCCCCTAAATCATAGTGTTCAGAATATGGTGTGTTTGTGCATGCTTACCAATAGAACATGTTGGAGCAATCGCGATGCTCCAACTTCCATTTGCTTGGCACGTTGCTGTTGTTGTATTGGGTGTGTATCCTTCTTTGCAATTGTATGTTATGGAAGCGCCAACAGTTGTAACAGTTCCTGTTCTATTACCGTTTACGGGTGCGTCTGGTGGAGAACCACAGTCCACTTTAAAAAACAAATAAATCATACATAAACCAAACATCGCAAACAGCGACTATACCGACAGTCTTACTACCCGTATATTCATTCTGCGCTCTAAGTCTACACAAACATTTTGACAATTGACTGAAAACCTTGAATATCTTTTTTGTGGTTTTATTTTACCTCTACATATTTCCCATCGACAAGGCGGGTGACGTCGAAAACTGATAGTAATGATGAGAACTTTGGGTTCTTGTTCCTTATTCGTTATTCGAATAAGGAATAAGTAATCACTTCCTTGTTCTTCATTCGAATGACGAATAAGGAACAAGGAACCAAAGTTATCATCATCTGATAGTATACGGAGTTGCAAATATAAAATGACTAAACAAATCACTTACTCAGTTACGTTGTCACACACATTTTTAGAAATTGAAACAGCGTATAAATACAAATTATTATAATGTTACATCAGGTTTCTAATATAACAGTTCCTAGAAGGGGGAGGGGGAGGGGTGTTTGGGGATATGGCGGGAACCTGGGGTCTTCCTCCACCAATGGAAGCTGGAAAGTCGCCATATGACCTTAGCTGTTGGAGCGACTATAAAGTTAAATTCAGTTCAATTCAAACGACCTTAAAATACGTTCAAATGATATACCCTAGTGCATCACTTCTACCCCATTCAACTCCTGTAGTAACTCATTCTCAGACAGGATGTTTCTGGGTAATTCGAGTAAGGGTAAACGTTCTCGGTGTACACGGCAATATTGCTTCTTAAACCTCACGTTAGTTTTTCGCCCTAAATTGCATCTGTTCAGTCATTAATATTAATTAATAAGAATAGTGTACAGCAAATTGTTTTTGCATATTATTGACTGTTGTTAATATTGCACCAATAATATATTTACTAATGGAAAAATAAGACTAAAAAATGAAAACTCAAACTTTTATTTAATCATATTCCAGCAGGTTTAAAGTGAAAATGATACCGGATAAATGAATCGAGACGTTAAATTTCAATGCTTGATGCATATTTCAATATTGCCATGTGTCACTGTATGCACACTGGCTACATCATGGTGATTTTTGGACTAGGGCTTGAAAGGACTAGGGGCTTTACAAGCCCTAGTCCTTAGCAGGCGACAAAATTCGAGCACGCTAGATGTCGCAACAGATCGTCACTGACAAAATGTATCATTACGCTAACAGACAGAGCGTCAGTTGTCATTTTGATTGGGTGTTCATTCGCATAAAATAGTTAAACACATCCCACTCACTCTATGCATATTCATAGGGGCTCTGGCCTTGTTTAGAGAAGAAATAGTTGTCCGGATCAGACAAATACCATCTAAATCGTAAATAAGCTGTGGGTAATGGAAAGAAAATTGAAGAATGTGATGTTTGGACCTATACCTTTTTTCTACTAAGACAAGAAGCAAGATGATATATTTTATCTCGAAATATTATAAACCCCGTTTGGACCCCGCACATTTGCAAACCTGGGATAAAGTAGCTTATTCGAAAGGACCAATGCTTCCGAGCAAAAGTAGTTATTTTTCAGCTTAAAAGAATAGAGATAAACATTTGCGATATAAGCGGGAAAATGAAACATCCGTCACCTAATGGAGACAATCTTAAAGAAAGTCTTCGTCCAGTTTTGATTATTTATATCTATTATTATGAAAAGTTGTTTTCTTTGGTTTTTATAAAGGGTATAAATAGAAAAATAGGAAACCATAAAAATTTTTACCAAAATGGCTAATTTGCACCACATTTGAATCATTCTGGATTAATTTCTTTAAAAGCCGGTGAAGGTATGTAAAAGTTAGCATTTCCTTATATGCAAGAGCATGATGAGTGCCGAAATGACCCTGAGATGCTTACGTGACAACATGGTAAATGTAATCCCTTCTAACAATGTCGGTGTGATTTATGGCTCAAGGATTAAGGGCTTGTCATGGGGAATTGGACATTAATCTGTGGTGTGCCCCTTTGACTTCTGGCGATGGTGTCTGTAACATTAACATCCGGCGATGGCGTCTGTAAGTCCGGCGATGGTGTCGGTAACATTAACGTCCGGCGGTGGCGTCTATAACCTTTCGGTAATAAGACATGCATGCTACCACCAATTAATGACGCCCCTAAATCATAGTGTTCAGAATATGGTGTGTTTGTGCATGCTTACCAATAGAACATGTTGGAGCAATCGCGATGCTCCAACTTCCATTTGCTTGGCACGTTGCTGTTGTTGTATTGGGTGTGTATCCTTCTTTGCAATTGTATGTTATGGAAGCGCCAACAGTTGTAACAGTTCCTGTTCTATTACCGTTTACGGGTGCGTCTGGTGGAGAACCACAGTCCACTTTAAAAAACAAATAAATCATACATAAACCAAACATCGCAAACAGCGACTATACCGACAGTCTTACTACCCGTATATTCATTCTGCGCTCTAAGTCTACACAAACATTTTGACAATTGACTGAAAACCTTGAATATCTTTTTTGTGGTTTTATTTTACCTCTACATATTTCCCATCGACAAGGCGGGTGACGTCGAAAACTGATAGTAATGATGAGAACTTTGGGTTCTTGTTCCTTATTCGTTATTCGAATAAGGAATAAGTAATCACTTCCTTGTTCTTCATTCGAATGACGAATAAGGAACAAGGAACCAAAGTTATCATCATCTGATAGTATACGGAGTTGCAAATATAAAATGACTAAACAAATCACTTACTCAGTTACGTTGTCACACACATTTTTAGAAATTGAAACAGCGTATAAATACAAATTATTATAATGTTACATCAGGTTTCTAATATAACAGTTCCTAGAAGGGGGAGGGGGAGGGGTGTTTGGGGATATGGCGGGAACCTGGGGTCTTCCTCCACCAATGGAAGCTGGAAAGTCGCCATATGACCTTAGCTGTTGGAGCGACTATAAAGTTAAATTCAGTTCAATTCAAACGACCTTAAAATACGTTCAAATGATATACCCTAGTGCATCACTTCTACCCCATTCAACTCCTGTAGTAACTCATTCTCAGACAGGATGTTTCTGGGTAATTCGAGTAAGGGTAAACGTTCTCGGTGTACACGGCAATATTGCTTCTTAAACCTCACGTTAGTTTTTCGCCCTAAATTGCATCTGTTCAGTCATTAATATTAATTAATAAGAATAGTGTACAGCAAATTGTTTTTGCATATTATTGACTGTTGTTAATATTGCACCAATAATATATTTACTAATGGAAAAATAAGACTAAAAAATGAAAACTCAAACTTTTATTTAATCATATTCCAGCAGGTTTAAAGTGAAAATGATACCGGATAAATGAATCGAGACGTTAAATTTCAATGCTTGATGCATATTTCAATATTGCCATGTGTCACTGTATGCACACTGGCTACATCATGGTGATTTTTGGACTAGGGCTTGAAAGGACTAGGGGCTTTACAAGCCCTAGTCCTTAGCAGGCGACAAAATTCGAGCACGCTAGATGTCGCAACAGATCGTCACTGACAAAATGTATCATTACGCTAACAGACAGAGCGTCAGTTGTCATTTTGATTGGGTGTTCATTCGCATAAAATAGTTAAACACATCCCACTCACTCTATGCATATTCATAGGGGCTCTGGCCTTGTTTAGAGAAGAAATAGTTGTCCGGATCAGACAAATACCATCTAAATCGTAAATAAGCTGTGGGTAATGGAAAGAAAATTGAAGAATGTGATGTTTGGACCTATACCTTTTTTCTACTAAGACAAGAAGCAAGATGATATATTTTATCTCGAAATATTATAAACCCCGTTTGTACCCCGCACATTTGCAAACCTGGGATAAAGTAGCTTATTCGAAAGGACCAATGCTTCCGAGCAAAAGTAGTTATTTTTCAGCTTAAAAGAATAGAGATAAACATTTGCGATATAAGCGGGAAAATGAAACATCCGTCACCTAATGGAGACAATCTTAAAGAAAGTCTTCGTCCAGTTTTGATTATTTATATCTATTATTATGAAAAGTTGTTTTCTTTGGTTTTTATAAAGGGTATAAATAGAAAAATAGGAAACCATAATTTTTTTTACCAAAATGGCTAATTTGCACCACATTTGAATCATTCTGGATTAATTTCTTTAAAAGCCGGTGAAGGTATGTAAAAGTTAGCATTTCCTTATATGCAAGAGCATGATGAGTGCCGAAATGACCCTGAGATGCTTACGTGACAACATGGTAAATGTAATCCCTTCTAACAATGTCGGTGTGATTTATGGCTCAAGGATTAAGGGCTTGTCATGGGGAATTGGACATTAATCTGTGGTGTGCCCCTTTGACTTCTGGCGATGGTGTCTGTAACATTAACATCCGGCGATGGCGTCTGTAAGTCCGGCGATGGTGTCGGTAACATTAACGTCCGGCGGTGGCGTCTATAACCTTTCGGTAATAAGACATGCATGCTACCACCAATTAATGACGCCCCTAAATCATAGTGTTCAGAATATGGTGTGTTTGTGCATGCTTACCAATAGAACATGTTGGAGCAATCGCGATGCTCCAACTTCCATTTGCTTGGCACGTTGCTGTTGTTGTATTGGGTGTGTATCCTTCTTTGCAATTGTATGTTATGGAAGCGCCAACAGTTGTAACAGTTCCTGTTCTATTACCGTTTACGGGTGCGTCTGGTGGAGAACCACAGTCCACTTTAAAAAACAAATAAATCATACATAAACCAAACATCGCAAACAGCGACTATACCGACAGTCTTACTACCCGTATATTCATTCTGCGCTCTAAGTCTACACAAACATTTTGACAATTGACTGAAAACCTTGAATATCTTTTTTGTGGTTTTATTTTACCTCTACATATTTCCCATCGACAAGGCGGGTGACGTCGAAAACTGATAGTAATGATGAGAACTTTGGGTTCTTGTTCCTTATTCGTTATTCGAATAAGGAATAAGTAATCACTTCCTTGTTCTTCATTCGAATGACGAATAAGGAACAAGGAACCAAAGTTATCATCATCTGATAGTATACGGAGTTGCAAATATAAAATGACTAAACAAATCACTTACTCAGTTACGTTGTCACACACATTTTTAGAAATTGAAACAGCGTATAAATACAAATTATTATAATGTTACATCAGGTTTCTAATATAACAGTTCCTAGAAGGGGGAGGGGGAGGGGTGTTTGGGGATATGGCGGGAACCTGGGGTCTTCCTCCACCAATGGAAGCTGGAAAGTCGCCATATGACCTTAGCTGTTGGAGCGACTATAAAGTTAAATTCAGTTCAATTCAAACGACCTTAAAATACGTTCAAATGATATACCCTAGTGCATCACTTCTACCCCATTCAACTCCTGTAGTAACTCATTCTCAGACAGGATGTTTCTGGGTAATTCGAGTAAGGGTAAACGTTCTCGGTGTACACGGCAATATTGCTTCTTAAACCTCACGTTAGTTTTTCGCCCTAAATTGCATCTGTTCAGTCATTAATATTAATTAATAAGAATAGTGTACAGCAAATTGTTTTTGCATATTATTGACTGTTGTTAATATTGCACCAATAATATATTTACTAATGGAAAAATAAGACTAAAAAATGAAAACTCAAACTTTTATTTAATCATATTCCAGCAGGTTTAAAGTGAAAATGATACCGGATAAATGAATCGAGACGTTAAATTTCAATGCTTGATGCATATTTCAATATTGCCATGTGTCACTGTATGCACACTGGCTACATCATGGTGATTTTTGGACTAGGGCTTGAAAGGACTAGGGGCTTTACAAGCCCTAGTCCTTAGCAGGCGACAAAATTCGAGCACGCTAGATGTCGCAACAGATCGTCACTGACAAAATGTATCATTACGCTAACAGACAGAGCGTCAGTTGTCATTTTGATTGGGTGTTCATTCGCATAAAATAGTTAAACACATCCCACTCACTCTATGCATATTCATAGGGGCTCTGGCCTTGTTTAGAGAAGAAATAGTTGTCCGGATCAGACAAATACCATCTAAATCGTAAATAAGCTGTGGGTAATGGAAAGAAAATTGAAGAATGTGATGTTTGGACCTATACCTTTTTTCTACTAAGACAAGAAGCAAGATGATATATTTTATCTCGAAATATTATAAACCCCGTTTGGACCCCGCACATTTGCAAACCTGGGATAAAGTAGCTTATTCGAAAGGACCAATGCTTCCGAGCAAAAGTAGTTATTTTTCAGCTTAAAAGAATAGAGATAAACATTTGCGATATAAGCGGGAAAATGAAACATCCGTCACCTAATGGAGACAATCTTAAAGAAAGTCTTCGTCCAGTTTTGATTATTTATATCTATTATTATGAAAAGTTGTTTTCTTTGGTTTTTATAAAGGGTATAAATAGAAAAATAGGAAACCATAACAAAATTTACCAAAATGGCTAATTTGCACCACATTTGAATCATTCTGGATTAATTTCTTTAAAAGCCGGTGAAGGTATGTAAAAGTTAGCATTTCCTTATATGCAAGAGCATGATGAGTGCCGAAATGACCCTGAGATGCTTACGTGACAACATGGTAAATGTAATCCCTTCTAACAATGTCGGTGTGATTTATGGCTCAAGGATTAAGGGCTTGTCATGGGGAATTGGACATTAATCTGTGGTGTGCCCCTTTGACTTCTGGCGATGGTGTCTGTAACATTAACATCCGGCGATGGCGTCTGTAAGTCCGGCGATGGTGTCGGTAACATTAACGTCCGGCGGTGGCGTCTATAACCTTTCGGTAATAAGACATGCATGCTACCACCAATTAATGACGCCCCTAAATCATAGTGTTCAGAATATGGTGTGTTTGTGCATGCTTACCAATAGAACATGTTGGAGCAATCGCGATGCTCCAACTTCCATTTGCTTGGCACGTTGCTGTTGTTGTATTGGGTGTGTATCCTTCTTTGCAATTGTATGTTATGGAAGCGCCAACAGTTGTAACAGTTCCTGTTCTATTACCGTTTACGGGTGCGTCTGGTGGAGAACCACAGTCCACTTTAAAAAACAAATAAATCATACATAAACCAAACATCGCAAACAGCGACTATACCGACAGTCTTACTACCCGTATATTCATTCTGCGCTCTAAGTCTACACAAACATTTTGACAATTGTCTGAAAACCTTGAATATCTTTTTTGTGGTTTTATTTTACCTCTACATATTTCCCATCGACAAGGCGGGTGACGTCGAAAACTGATAGTAATGATGAGAACTTTGGGTTCTTGTTCCTTATTCGTTATTCGAATAAGGAATAAGTAATCACTTCCTTGTTCTTCATTCGAATGACGAATAAGGAACAAGGAACCAAAGTTATCATCATCTGATAGTATACGGAGTTGCAAATATAAAATGACTAAACAAATCACTTACTCAGTTACGTTGTCACACACATTTTTAGAAATTGAAACAGCGTATAAATACAAATTATTATAATGTTACATCAGGTTTCTAATATAACAGTTCCTAGAAGGGGGAGGGGGAGGGGTGTTTGGGGATATGGCGGGAACCTGGGGTCTTCCTCCACCAATGGAAGCTGGAAAGTCGCCATATGACCTTAGCTGTTGGAGCGACTATAAAGTTAAATTCAGTTCAATTCAAACGACCTTAAAATACGTTCAAATGATATACCCTAGTGCATCACTTCTACCCCATTCAACTCCTGTAGTAACTCATTCTCAGACAGGATGTTTCTGGGTAATTCGAGTAAGGGTAAACGTTCTCGGTGTACACGGCAATATTGCTTCTTAAACCTCACGTTAGTTTTTCGCCCTAAATTGCATCTGTTCAGTCATTAATATTAATTAATAAGAATAGTGTACAGCAAATTGTTTTTGCATATTATTGACTGTTGTTAATATTGCACCAATAATATATTTACTAATGGAAAAATAAGACTAAAAAATGAAAACTCAAACTTTTATTTAATCATATTCCAGCAGGTTTAAAGTGAAAATGATACCGGATAAATGAATCGAGACGTTAAATTTCAATGCTTGATGCATATTTCAATATTGCCATGTGTCACTGTATGCACACTGGCTACATCATGGTGATTTTTGGACTAGGGGCCTTTCAAACAACTTTCAAAATGCACATGACAACATATTAAATGCACATAACAACTTACTAAATGCACAGGACAACTTAGAAAATGCACATAACAACTAAAGCAAAGCACAACTTAGAAAATGCACATAACAACTTCGAAAATGCACAAGACGACTTGCAAAATGCACATTACAACTTACAAAATGCACAGGACAACTTAGAAAATGCACATGACAACATATAAAATGCACATAACAACTTACTAAATGCACATAACAACTTATAAAATGCACAGGACAACTTAGAAAATGCACATAACAACTTACGAAATGCACATAACAACTTACGAAATGCACATAACAACTTACGAAATGCACATAACAACATACGAAATTCACATCACAACTTAGAAAATGCACATAACAACTTAGAAAATGCACAAAACGACTTACAAAGCGTACTGCACAAAATGCAAAAGGCCAACAGAAGGCAGCCGAGGCTTTCCATACACAACTTAGATGTTATGGTTTGGTTGCAGTAACTCACGAATCAATATCAAATTACTTTATGTACATGCATCACCTGACTTACAGATGTAAATGTTTTCATGAATATTTTATATTTTATTGGATGCATAGTTAAACAGATGATTACCCTGAATATGTTTAATACTCGACAACTAGACTTCATGACATCTCTGGGACAACCCGGTTTACATTCCTTCACAGGACAACCCAGTAGGAGTATCAAATCATTTTAAGCGTTTAAATACACATTTTAGGTCATATACCACTACTGCATTTCCTATAGGTCTACATTATAGCATGTTGCCTTGGGTGAGGGATGGGGCGGGATCTAGCTAACTTATACCTTAACATTTTAATCTGTAATTATAATATATTATTATACCGTAATTATCTACAAGATCATACTGTAAACAATTACAAGAAATTGTAAGACATTTGTGTAGACAGATCAGATGTAAACATATAGTTTGTTTAACTATTTATTGTTTTATATAAAGGCTGGAATTAGGTCACGCTTTATATGAAAATATTCGAATACTAGTGCGTGGAACCTTCCAATTTGTACACTGTCTATTAAATATATGTTACACTTTACTAGAAGGGTATTCAAAGGAACCCTGTGTCGCATATCGTGTGCTTATTTCAGTAAGGATAACTATAACGTTTAAAGACAAGGGGATGCAATCTTTCATGAATTATGGAGTAGATTATTTGTTTAATTGTAACTCTGCATTGAATAATTAGAAAGAAAAACAACTGTATAAATAAATACTGAAAAGGAGATCCCATGGAAACAACAAACACAAACAAGAGATAATAGTAGCAGACTCGGTTTTACTGAGTCTGTTCATGAAAGGTAATGTGGAGTGCAACACCTCTCACGCCTACAATCCCCGGCTAAGGCGATATTCCACTTTAAAGCAACAACAGTTGGGCTTGATAATTCCAAAGGACTAGTAAGTAATAGCACTACTGTTTTTTTTTCGGGCGACTTTCTGCTGCCGCCAAACAGCACTAAACAAACTCTAGTGCGAATGTCAATACATCCCCTGGACCCCTTGGAAGCAACAACCACACACAAGAGATACAATTAGCAGACTCGGTTTTATTGAAAGTTTTATGGCCATAGAACAATATTTGGCCAGGTTATGAGATATGTTATGCAGGTTGCATGTTAAAGTTTTATGAAAAGGGGAATAACTTTGCCATTTTAAAATGAAACTTTGCAGAAATGAAAGTCAGAGTTATTGGACATGTCAATGGCGCTGAATAACTGTTAAGGATATTTCACTATATTTCGTTTCCTCTCCATATCTCTTGAACCGCTTGAAGGATTTGGAAATAACTTGACACAAATGTTCATGATATCTTGATATTGTGCTGAACGCAACTTTCGGCAACGTTTGTTCAAGGTCAAGGTCACACTTAGAGGTCGAATGTCATATGCACTATATTTCGTATCTCCTCCATATCTCTTGAACCCCATGAGGGATTTGGAAATAACTTGCCACAAATGTTCACCATATCGAGGCGACGTGCAGAGCGCAACTTCCAACTTCAAGGTCAAGGTCACAATTAGAGGTCGAAAGTCATATGCACTATATTTCATTATATTTCGTGTTCTCTCCATATCTGTTGAACCGCTTGAGAGATTTGGAAATAACTTGCCACAAATGTTCACCATATCGAGACGACGTGCAGAGCTAAATTTCAAGGCACGTCCGGTCAAGGTCACATAACAGAAGATGTGGTAAAACTATGTAATGTATTACTTTAGACGTGTAAGTGAAGGACTGGCGGATAATGGTGGTCTGAATACAGATTGATTTGTGTGTTTGTTTGTGTGGTGTTTTACGTCAATTTCAACACATGTCAGGTTATATATGACGGTCGATTTTGTGGTGGATGCAGACCACCCACTTTTCCTGGGTAGAACAAGTACTGTACACCTCCCGCCATCCGTTAGAATCGACACTTCCTCACTTACAAGTCGAGCTCCACGTGGGATTTGAACCCACAGCGGTGAGATGCGAAGGTTTACAACGCAACGTCGGAATACAGTTTGAGTTTTAGGTTAAAATTTGTGACCGATAATGGGTTTGATTTCGCAGGAATTACATACTACATTTAAAGGGACTGGTGGCGATCTGGAGGTATTTTGGATGCCAATCTGAATAAAACCACCATAATCCAGTTTCATATTTAATATGCTTATGCCCTTAAGTCGGCCCCGTGATCCGTATGATTAAATATTACTAATTAAATAGTTAGGTCTGGACAACTAGACAACACGGCTAGTTTTTGTTGTATTATCATTAAAATTAGTTCATATGATGCTTTTAGGTTTTTATACATTATTGTTTTGTGGTCGAAGTAGACTTTTAGAATTATATGTACAAGTGTTATCGACAATGTAATTGTCATTGAAAAATAACATTTATGATTAAGCAACAAAAACAGCCGAGTCGTCGGGGTTTCCTGACCAAACATTTTCATAAAAAATAAATAAACCGATTGTAACATGCTGTTTAATCTAACGGCACATTTCAAATAAAACTGAAGCAATTATATGGGTTTTCAGTTGTATTTGGAGAGACATCAACCACTCTTTCAGACCACCTCAAGACCCTTTATTGATTGTTTTTACGTTTCAGATGAAATTTATCTAGTACCTAAATAAGTTGTATATCAGTGAAACAGACATTTTTAGTGGTAAATAAAAATAGCATTACTTTTTAAAATCGGTTGAGAAAAAAAAGTTAATGTTCTGCTGTTCCATGGGGAAAAGCCCCATCAACAAATAATTTTGGTCGTGAAATATTTATTTCTTAACCGATTTTCAGAAAAAATACCAGTTCGAATGATATATATATATAATTGATGTACGTACTATTTAAATTGCTCAAGCTACTGCAGAATACCCTTTGGCTGAAACAAGCGCCCCTAACAATAGGTACAAAGGGATCCTAACGTCCGGCGATGGTGTCTCGAACCTTTCAGTTACGAGGTTAGTATGCTACCATTTAAGAATCAATTCTTATATTAACGTACATTATTTACCTTATATTCCTCTTGTTATAGTACCAACAATAAGGTGCCTTGGGAGTTTGGTAATGATAAATAATTGCAAGGAAGATAGATATCGTCAGTGTATTTGTAAACCGCGCCATAGCCATTTTCTATTGAAGTTCATAGGCTGGGTGCACATTCAGATCCGCCTACTTGAAAAGTGAAGCTTATTTGAAATTAGACGTTATTTTTCAAGTACCTCCGTGGTCGAGGGGTTAACGACGTTGCGTTGTTAATCGTCTAGTCTCTCACCGTTGCGGGTTCGAATGTTAGCTCAACTTGTAATTGAGAAAGTGTCGATTTTTACGGCCGGCGGGAGGTATACAGTACTGGTTCTATCCATGAAAAATGGGGTGGTCGGTCTCAACCACAAAAAAATCGACCGTCATATATGGCCTACAATGTGCTAAACATCTTTGTCAATTGATTACTAAGCGGAACACCACATTGTCTGTAACGTTTACGTTCGGCAATGGCGTCTATAAGGTCTCACAACACTATTATCTGCCTTTGAGAACTCGTGTCCTACAAATAAAGGAGGTAGACACAAAACATAGTTTCTCTTTTCTACTTTCTATTGCATACATTGATTTATCCTTATCAGGCGATGAATCTACAGAAAACCCTTTGGCTGAAACAAGCGCCCCCAAATGACGTAAAACACCATTCAAACAAATCAACAGACAGTATCAAGGGAATGTAAACATTAGACAATGCCGATTCTGTATCATTTAATATACATGCTACACCCTAGAGGTGCGTTAAAAGTGAGTTTACACACTATGCTTACCAGCAGGACTACATGTTGGAGCAGACGTAATGTTCCATTTTCCATCTGCTTTGCACGTTGCTGTTGTTGTCGTAGTGGGTGTGTATCCTTCTGTGCATTGGTATTTTACATACGCCCCAAACGTAGTTCCAGCTTCCAACACCTTCGTACCGTATACGTGAGCGTCTGGCGGATGACCACAGTCCATTGTAATAAGCAAATAAATCATACAAACACCAAACCTCATAAACAACATTCTAAGTGTTATTTAATGACAATTCTACCATAATAATTTATGTTTTAATTTATTACCGCTAATTTGTTTAATTTGACAAACTATCTTTGTCAGTTGTATAACGCATTTATTTACTAAGCGGAACACGACAGCGTCTGTAACGTTAACGTTCGGCAATGACGTCTATAAGGTATCACAACACTAATATCTGCCTTTGAGAACTCGTGTCCTACAGATAAAGGAGGTAGACACAAAACATAGTTCCTCTTGTCTACTTTCTATTACATACATTGATTTATCCTTATCAGGCGATGAATCTACAGCATTTTTTGGAAGAGATCACAGAACATTTCATGTTGATATAAGATGTCTAGATAATTCTGTATCCTCATGATCATGGGTCTAATCACAACGGGGTTGTATTTGTGTCATTGTATTACGCTACATGTGTCACGCAAATATGTGTTCATTGTTTTTTAAAATCAAGATATTGTATAAATGAAGAATTTAAAGACATGTTGTAAATCGTGTTTATCTCTATGCCACGAATAAAAACATTACACCGGGACCCTATGGAAAATTAACTGAGGTGTGAGACTATAAGAATCCATGTGAGATAGGAAAATCTCAACCGAGGTTGAGAATTGCAACCAGGGACGAGGCTCTATAAGAATCCAATCAGTAACTTCAATAACTGAATATAACGCTAGAATAAGTCGACGTCAACGTGACGTCATGACGTCTCATGTGGGATAGAGTTTTCTTGCATACCGTGTTTTACATGTGGGATGGAAAGTCTTATCTTAATAAAAGTCAGGCACATCAATAATGACGTCAATACCGTGAACAGATATATCTTTGTGTGAAAAAAAGCTTGTAAAACGTTACTTATTAGTGACGTTAACGCACAAAATGTCAATTAAATGCAAGAAAAAGAATCATTCATGGGTTTCCGGTTCAGATAGGGAATTCCATTCTTTACCGGATACCCATGAAAGATTCTTATAATCTCACATGAGAAAAACACCTATCTCACATGACAAGAAATGGGGTTTTATATATTTATAAAGTGCATGTGTTTTTTTCCAGTTTTGAATATTTATATCTATTATTATGAAAAGTTGTTTTCTTTGGGTTTTATGAAGGGTATAAATAGAAAAATAGGAAACAATAAAAAAAAATACCTAAAATGGCTAATTTGCACCACATTTGAATCATTCTGGATTATTTTTTCAAAAGCCGATGAAGGTATGTAAAAGTTAGCATTTCCTTATATGCAAGAGCATGATGAGTGCCGAAATGACCCTGATGCTTACGTGAAAACATGGTAAATGTAATGCCCTTCTAACAATGTCGGTGTGATTTATAGCTCAAAGATTAAGGGCTTGTCATAGGGAATTGGACAGTAATCTGTGGTGTGCCCCTTTAACTTCCGGCGATGGTGTCTATAACATTAACATCCGGCGATGGCGTCTGTAACATTAACATCCAGCAATGGCGTCTGTAAGTCCGGCGATGGCGTCTGTAACCTTAACGTCCGGCGGTGGCGTCTATAACCTTTCGGTAATGAGACATGCATGCTACCACCAAACAATGACGCCCTAAATCATAGTGTTCAGAATATGGTGTGTTTGTGCATGCTTACAAATAGAACATGTTGGAGCAATCGTGATGCTCCAATTTCCATTTGCTTGGCACGTAGCTGTTCTTTGCAATCGTATGTTATGGAAGCGCCAAAAGTTGTAACAGTTTCTGTTCTATTACCGTTTACGGGTGCGTCTGGTGGAGAACCACAGTCCACTTTAAAAAGCAAATAAATCATACATAATCCAAACATCGCAAACAGCGATCTATACCGACAGTCTTACTACCCGTACATTAATTCAGCGCTCTAAGTCAACACAAACATTCTTGACAATTGCTTAGAGAGATGTATTTTCAATGCTAACTGAAAAACTTGAATATCTTTTTGGTCGTTTTATTTTAACCTCTAAATATTTCACATGGACAAGGCGGGGGAGTCGAATAAGGAATAATTAATTACTTCCTTGTTCTTTGTTCGAATGACGAATAAGGAACAAGGAACCAAAGTTATCATCATCTGATTGTATACACAAATATAAAATGACTAAACCAATCACTTACTCACTTACGTTGTCACACACATTTTTAGAAATTGTAAACAGCGTATAAATGCAAATTATTATAATATTACATCAGGTTTCTAACATTACAGTTCCTAGGAGGGGGAGGGTGTGTGTGGGGGGAGGGGGGTTGGGGGGACCTGGGGTCTTCCTCCACCAATGTAAGCTGGAAAGTCGCCATATGACCTTAGCTGTTGGAGCGACTATAAAATCAAATTCAGTTCAATTCAAACGACCTTGAAATACGTTCAAAGGATATACCCTAGTGTATCACTTCTACCCGATTCAACTCCTGTAGTAACCCATTCCCAGACAGGATAATTCTGGGTAATTCGAGTAAGGGTAAACGTTCTCGGTGTACACGGCAATATTGCTTCTTAAACCTCACGTTAGTTTTTCGCCATAAATTGCATCTGTTCAGTCAATAATATTAATTATAAGAATAGTGTACAGCAAATTGTTTTTGCATATTATTGACTGTTGGTAATATTGCACCAATAATATATTTACTATTGGAAAAATAAGACGAAAAATGAAAACTGAAAATTTTATTTAATCATATTCAAGCAGGTTTAAAGTGAAAATGATACGGGATAAATAAATCGAGACGTTAAATTTCAATGCTTGATGAATATTTCAATATTGCCATGTGTCACATACGGTTATCTGCTGAAGCACGGAAGGGCATGTGTGAACAAATACTGCATGCGTTTGAGGTAAAATTAATTAAGTGCGCACCAGATAATTTTCCACCTCATTGAGTATCGACGCGTCCTCCATATCTAGAATCTACAAAACCTCCCAAATTGAGTATTGATACCCTTCTATTGAGTATTGAATTGATAACCCTTCCCCATTGAACCCCTCCCCATTGTAAACCTTCGCCTCTCACAGATGCGGGTTCCAATCGATTCTTACGGATGGCGGGAGGTGTATAGTTCTGGTTCTTCCCAGGAAAAGTAGGTGGTCTGCCTCCGCTATCAGAAATCGATCATCATATATAACCTTACATGTGTTGAAAATGACGTAAAACATCATACAAATAAACAAAACAAAACTGGTACCACTCCCCAGTTAGTAGTGATAGCCCTTCCACATTGAGTATCTATAATACCTTTCCATTGAGTATTGAAGGGGTATCAATACTCGATGGAGATTTATCAATACTTAATGTGATTTATAGGTACTCAATGTGGAGGGTTATCAATTCTCAAAAACGTGTAGTGACTACTCATCTGAAACTACATGGCAAATGTTCATGAAACTTCACAGGAATGTTGCTCTTGATGTCTAGTTGATCTTAGCAAATTTTCAGCTAAGCCGGAAATTCAAGATGGCCGCCAAATATAATTTTAATAAACAAGCTCGTAGCGACTACTTCTTGAAAACTATAAGTGATATTGATATGGGACTTTTTCTTTAAAAGGTCAGCCGGAAATTTCAAGTTTTCCGCCATGGCTAAAAATAGATTTAAAATAAACAAGTTTTGTAGCACCTATTTCTTGAAAACTATAACTGATATTGATGGAACTTTTTCATGATGTTGGTCCTTGTCGAAAATGAGTTTGATTTATCATTAAACAAGGCTGCCAGCGGCCATCCTTGTTAACATACAGTTATATAGTAAACATTTGTAGCGACTACTCCTCTGAAACGACTTACAGGATTTTTATGAAACTTCACATGAATGTTGCTCTTGAGGTCTATTTGATCCTAGCAAAATTTCAGGTCGCATAGAAATTCAAGATTCAAGATGAGCTTGAAGGTCATTGACCTCTTGTTATTACTTGCAATTTTCAAACAGTTTTGAATGGGTTGTTCACAAAATTACCGATGACCTTATGTCCCTCCACATCATTCATTGATCATTGCCCAATTTATTACAGAATTATGTCCTTTTGTTCTACTTAGAATCCAAAAAGGGGGGATATTAATTACCTTCAGTGATAGTTCTAGTTCTAAATTGGCATATTCTTTTCTTTTTGTTTTCTCTTTTGAACCGTCTTTTGACGGCCCGTTTAATCCCCCGTCAATAGGTGGAGCAAAAGTCGGGGAGGACGGACCATACCTTACCACATCTTACAATATTTTACAATATGTAATATTCATATGCAATAATATTTTTAAATTAGCATAATAAAATTAATACAGAAAAGATACATGTATTGTACGGTTGAGGCAAGGAACATATGATTTCAGAAAGAAAAAATAAATAATAATTGGTATTTTTATTCAGCAAGATCAATTCAGGTATTTGAGACCTCCCTCAAAAACGGTTAGCTTTAATTCCAAAATGTTGTGTCCTACTATTTATCAATTGAACCAATGTCCAATATGCTGTATAAAAATGCTACTAATGTCTTAATCGGACCATGTATGTTACGACGCAAGGCAGTGTTCTTGTTTATGCTTTAAGTGTGTTTGGTTTGTATTGATAGCTTGTATTGTATATTAGGTGTGTCTGGTTTGTATTGATAGCTTGTATTGTATATTAGGTGTGTCTGGTTTATATTGATAGCTTGTATTGTATATTAGGTGTGTCTGGTTTATATTGATAACTTGTATTGTATATTAGGTGTGTCTGGTTTATATTGATGGCTTGTATTGTATATTAGGTGTGTCTGGTTTGTATTGATAACTTGTATTGTATATTAGGTGTGTCTGGTTTATATTGATAGCTTGTATTGTATATTAGGTGTGTCTGGTTTATATTGATAACTTGTATTGTATATTAGGTGTGTCTGATTTGTATTGATAACTTGTATTGTATATTAGGCGTGTCTGGTTTGTATTGATAACTTGTATTGTATATTAGGTGTGACTGGTTTGTATTAATAGCTTGTATTGTATATTAGGTGTTTCTGGTTTATATTGATAGCTTGTATTGTATATTAGGTGTGTCTGGTTTGTATTGATAGCTTGTATTGTATATTAGGTGTGTCTGGTTTATATTGATAACTTGTATTGTATATTAGGTGTGTCTGGTTTGTATTGATAGCTTGTATTGTATATTAGGTGTGTCTGGTTTATATTGGTAGCTTGTATTGTATATTAGGTGTTTCTGGTTTGTATTGATAGCTTGTATTGTATATTAGGTGTGTCTGGTTTGTATTGATAGCTTGTATTCTATATTAGGTGTGTCTGGTTTATATTGATAGCTTGTATTGTATATTAGGTGTGTCTGGTTTGTATTGATATCTTGTATTGTATAATAGGTGTGCCTGGTTTGTATTGATAGCTTGTATTGTATATTAGGTGTGTCTGGTTTATATTGATAGCTTGTATTGTATATTAGGTGTTACTGGTTTGTATTGATAGCTTGTATTGTATATTAGGTGTATCTGGTTTATATTGATAGCTTGTATTGTATATTAGGTGTGTCTGGTTTGTATTGATAGCTTGTATTGTATATTAGGTGTGTCTGGTTTATATTGATAGCTTGTATTGTATATTAGGTGTTTCTGGTTTGTATTGATAGCTTGTATTGTATATTAGGTGCGTATGGTTTGTATTGATAGCTTGTATTGTATATTAGGTGTGTCTGGTTTGTATTGATAGCTTGTATTGTATATTAGGTGTGTCTGGTGTGTATTGATAGCTTGTATTGTATATTAGGTGTGTCTGGTTTATATTGATAACTTATATTGTATATTAGGTGCGTCTGGTTTGTATTGATAGCTTGTATTGTATATTAGGTGTGTCTGGTTTATATTGATAGCTTGTATTATACATTAGGTGCGTCTGGTTTGTATTGATAGCTTGTATTGTATATTAGGTGTGTCTGGTTTGTATTGATAGCTTGTATTGTATATTAGGTGTGTCTGGTTTGTATTGATAGCTTGTATTGTATATTAGGTGTCTGGTTTATATTGATAGCTTGTTTTTTATATTAGGTGTGTCTGGTTTGTATTGATAGCTTGTATTGTAGATTAGGTGTGTCTGGTTTGTATTTATAACCTTTATTTTATATTCGGGGTGTCTGGTTTGTTATGCTCCCCGAAGGGCGAGCATAAAGTTACCGCTTTGTCCATCCGTGTGTCCGTCACACTTTCTTGTCCCGCGCATATCTTGAAAACTGCAGATGGGACTGCACTGAAACTTCACACAATGATAGAGGGTCATGAGAGGAAGTGTAGAGTGTAAGAAACGTAACTTTGTCATCATTCAAATTAGAGTTATTGCCTTTTGTATTTGTTTACTTAGATTTTTTATCTGGAGCATAAACTACTTATGGAACTGCAAATTGGAAACTGCTGTGTGATACAAGGCCATATCTTGGCCTTATCTTGTTTTGTATATTCAGTGTCTGGCTTGTATTGATAGTTTGTCTTGTATATATTCAGTGTCTGGTTTATTTTGTATATATTCAGTGTCTGGTTTGTATTGATAAATTGTCTTGAATATATTCAGTGTCTGGTTTGTATTGGTAACTTGTCGTGTATAATCAGTGTCTGGTTTGTATTGGTATATTGTCTTGTATATATATTCACTATCTGGTTTGTTTTGTATATATTCAGTGTCTGGTTTGTTTTGTATATTCAGTGTCTGGTTTGGTTTGTATATTCGGTGTCCAGTTTGTTTTGTATATATATATTCAGTGTCTGGCTTGTTTTGTATATATTCAGTGTCTGGTTTGACTTGTATATCCAGTGTCTGGTTTGATTTGTATATATTCAGTGTCTGGTTTGCTTTGTATATATTCAATTTCTGGTTTGTCTTGTATATTCAGTGTCTGGTTTGTTTTGCATATATATTCAGTGTCTGGTTTGTATTGTATATTCAGTGTCTGGCTTGTCTTGTATATTCAGTGTCTGGTTTGTTTTGTATATATTCAGTGTCTGGTTTGTCTGGTATATTAGTGTCTGGTTTGTTTGGTATATATGCAGTGTCTGGTTTTTATTTATAACAGTACCTGCAGAAGCTCCACCTACAGGAGCGCGTGGTGTAGGAGGTGAAGATGACCATCAAGCCACACTACTCCACCAAGAAAATCAACAAAGATCAATACAAGGAGATCCTCAAGAAAGCGTTTCAAAGGTAAATATATATCGCATTTCGCTATTAATCTGCAGAACATTGCGCTTGTGGACTTTACTCCTGACCGTAAACAGTTTACTGAGCTCCTACATTTCATTTTTCGGATAGGGGATTTACCGGGTGGTCCCATACAGTGATGTACTTCTGGGCATGATAGTAGGGTGATTGTAGATTTCCTAGTTTTCTCAGTTACATTTAATAATGTGTCGTTGAGCTTTATTCGAGTTTTTAATTTAAATTCACACCATATTTATATGCCCCAATATTTTGAATGGAATTTGGCGTAAAATCATTAAATGCTTAATAAATTAAAGCTGTTTTAGCACATAAGAAATAATTATCAAAAGTAATTTCCTTGTTAATAAGGGGTCACCTTTAGTAGATTTAGAGCATTTAGAAAAGAAAATACCACTGTTCGTCAGTTTAAGGCCTATACCCCCACGAACAGCCTGAGGTATCCCTTTAATACGTTTTCACAATATATACTGAACAAAAAAAGAAACGTCCGCTGATGTTGATGCTGATTGTCAGGACAGCAAAACAGGAACAAAAATAATGATGTTTTAAGAATTATTTGATAGACCGCAAACAATAGTCCAAACAAAGATGTTTTTGAAAAGTTCATACAAACTGAATCAAACGTACCAGAAAATCACAAAAAACATAAGACAGATTGTGTAGATGGCAGCTTTTGATTATCAACAATCATCCAACTACCTCCCTTTAACATTTCCATATCTTCCATCAAAAATTATTGCTTGGCAAATTTGAAACTGTTTAATGGGATATTTAGTACTCACTTAAGTGTGCTTACAAACATCAAACCTTGTTTAGGCTTTTATACGCTTTCAAAAACTGGCCTATGGAAATACCTGCAAAAATGTCGGACATTTCTTTTTTGTTCAGTATATGTAAGATATCAGGTGGTAAATAGAAAATCTTACACGAGTGACTTTGTATTATTGATTTTAATAAACAAGTTGAATAAATGATTGGAGACGAGTCTCTACCGAGCAATTTGTAAGAGAAATCTTGACGTTGTTTACATGACGTCAGCTACGTAACAAGGCTGTAACGCGCCCGCACTACAAATAATACGTCACTTTAAACCAAATGTATCGTTACTAACATGCATTTTATAAAGTATAATTTCAAATAATGATAAATATTTAAGGTGTCTGAACGTATCGTATGATATACCTACGGAGCCCCGCGGGTGACATGCAGAAAAAATAATTTAAATCGTTCGCATGCTCTACTACAGTGTGCGAACGCTACGGAGCCACTCAGGTGACATGCAGAAACAATAATTTAAAGCGTTCGCACACTGTACTACGGCATTCGCACGCTCTACTCTACTACAGCGTTCGCACGCTCTAGTACATCGTGCGAACGCTCTAGCTACAGCTTGCGAACGCTGTAGTAGAGCGTGCGAACGCTCTAGCTACAGCGTGCGAACGCTTTCGCACACTGTACAGCAGCGTTCGCTCGCTCTAGTATCCCGCCATCAACAGGCACATTTTACAACAGATCCCACCCTATGACAAAGGCGTGTATATATATATATACATACATATATATATAGATTAGTAGTGAGTTCTAATTATCTCCCTTTAATATACTTCAATCTACTGAATTCACAGATCCGGCACCTTTCATTGTCACTATCTCAACATAGCTGTATGTCGTTGAACGCTTAAAGGTGGCCCATGTTAATTCTTATTCAATTCAATATAATTCACGCACGCACGCACAAGTAAGCGCATGCGCTCGCACACGCACACGTACACAAGTACACTCACAACGTGTAACCACACACGTACAGACAAGTACACACATGTACACACACGTACACATGTAGACACACGTATACACATGTACACGCACACACAAACGCGCGCGCAAGTACACGCACGAACGTACATACATGTAGACACACGCACGCACTCACAACACGTAAACATACGCACGTATAGACAGGTACACACATGTACATACACGTACAGACATGTACACAAACACACCCACGCACGCACGCACGCACGCACGCACGCACTAAAACATTAAACCTAACTTCCATGGTCTTACATGGGATATTTTTAAAAGTACAACTGCGATGTTTAAGATTTGTCTAAGGGTAATTTGTCTAAACTCTGTGAGATTTTATAAAAAATAAGAAATGAGTGTGGTTTTATCCAATATTTTCATACATTTAATCTTTTGAAAGCATTTGATAATAAAATAATTTTTAAAAAATGAAGTCATTTAAGAGCTTTAAATTTCTTGTCTTTGCACAGTTATCATGATTATTACAGATTACAGACTTCTGAAGAGAAAAAATGTTCTGCGACAGTCGCACAAGTGTGATATCACGGGTGATATCGCATCGCATGAGATTTCACATGTATGCTTGTTTTTAATCGTACACAATATGGTAATGTGACATATGAGTAACTTATGAGTTTGTACTTGATTTATTGAAAACATAACCATTAATAACAGTTTCAAGATGAAATAAGCACCGTGTCAAAACTGCTTTCCTTCTGTTTCTCGAGTATTGTTTTTGGTGTAAAATAATGGAATGCAACAAAGGACCTGTTTTAAAAACGTTGAGTTGAACTAAGCATTGTGTTTCCTGTGGACCTTCCGTTTGCTTTTGCTTTTATAAAATTAATCATGCTGTATCGTGTTATAAATTGGACCGATTTCATTCGGTAAATGTGAATTATTTGCAGATGTGTTATTATCATGAAAATGAGGCTTTGTCATAGGAGAGAATGGGAAAGTGTGTACCTGTGTATAAAAAATGTCTTCTTAGCTCAAACATGGAAATAAAATATCTGAATATGACAGTAATATTTGTAGTTCATTCTCCAGTTCTCCATTAAAGGCACTGACCCGCCAACTAACGGCAAAATTACACTACAAAATTGTTTATTTAAATTGTTCAGGTGTTCAGGTCATAAAATAATGTATATTTTCTGATAAAAAGTATAGGTTTATTCACGGGTACTTAATTTGAGATTGAATATGCGTAAAATGAATTATGAGTTTGTTACTCATTAATTTGACGTTTCAGTTTTGGGTTTTGGGTTGTCTGGTTAAAGCTGTTCATATTGTGGCTGCAGAGTTGGGATTTTCAAAATGTGTAAATTATATTCTTGGTGAAAGTAAGGCAAGATTGCAATGCGACCGTTTAAAATCCCTATCCTGCCATCAACAGGCAAAGTTTACAACAGATGCACATCGTTTCTAAACCTAAATATATACTTAAGTCCAAAAGATTTGCACGGTTCATAAAATATAACAATATTCCTTCTAAATTTACCCAAATTTAATATTTCCAATCGTACGTATCGAACGGTGAAGTGATCAACTGTATTGAAAACCGGGTGACAATGTTTAAGGCGATTGCTTTGGATTACGACAGGTAATGATGAATGTAAAAATTGAAACCATTTGAACAATTTGATAATATAAAGAACCGCGCAAATCTTTTGGCCTTAAGTATATTTTATGAACCGTGCAAATCTTTTGGCCTTAAGTATATATATATATATCACTCGTCGTCAATAGGTTTAGAAACGATGTGCATCTGTTGTAAACTTTGCCTGTTGATGGCAGGATAGGGATTTTAAACGGTCGCATTGCAATCTTGCTTTACTTTCACCCAGAATCATTCTGAAAGTAAGAATCGTACCATTCTGTTAACGTAAAAGTTAACTTGACAGATGTTTAATAAGTACTCTAATTTCTAAATAACAGATTTCCATAAAGGGAAGTAACTCTAGCCAAAACATAAAGTCTGGTTGTGCACATTATTTTATTTTACAAACACTGTAAGGCAGGTCTTACACGATGGCGCGTTGTTCAGTGGTGTGGACGGCCAGGCCAAGTCGCTGGTGTTAGCAGCTCTTGCTCTGAAACTGCTGAACCAAATTTGCATAAATTTAATAAGGATATTTCTGTACGTTTGAGTACCTTACAAAAAGGTTAAAATACCAGCCAGATCCAATTAGAAACACCAGAGTTATGGTCCTTGATTTGTTGAAAAATGCTATATTTATATCCCCGCTTTCACAAAGCATCCCGTCTCGTCGCGTCCTATACACATATTTTGTCCCGTCGCGTCCCGTAACACATTTTTAATACTTGAATATCTCAAACTCTTCTAACTGGGTTGTACACAAACTTCCTATACTCATAACAAAAGATGACCGTATGTTCCTCTATATCACCCATCATTGATTGCCTAATTTATTACAGAATTATGGTCCTTTGTTTGACTTACAATATTCCACTCTTATATTGTATAATGACCTGTTAACACGTTTTTTTCTCAAACATTTTCGAATTGATTATGTCTACATCACCCATCATTGATTCCCTAATTTGTTACAGAATTATGGCCCTTTTTTGACTTAAACATGTTCACTCTATCATGAAGTTATACATCACCCGTGATGATATGATGTGTCTCTGTATTAACGGTTTTTCGATTCTTCTCTCTTTTTTGTTTACAGAATTATGGACCTTTTGTTTTACTTAGAATATTTTTCACATTAAAAAATTAACAGATATTTTAGACATTTAGCTTGCATATTCTTCAAAATCTCGAGAAAGAAAATTCAAAAGCATACGTTTACAAAATGTTATATGCCTCCAATATATTAAGGCTAGGTAATGTCGATGTGCGATGTCTTAAATTCCGCGTCCAAAGCATACACCACCTTAACCCTCAGTAGGAACGCCACGGACCTATAACATAGCAGTTCTGTTTGCATTTTAACTCCGGGAACATGGACTATTTCTTTGTATTTTTCGGACTATTTTACGAATTTTCAATTAAAACAGACGCCATTTTTTTACACCCGAAATTTGGCGCGCTACGTCGGGGACGACTACGGGTACCTATGGAGTCTAACAACACGCGTACAGTGTTTCATACCGTAGATTATGTAAAAACGAATACCATACCGGACGAAATAACGTCCCATTATGTGTCAACCCGGTGCAGTGTTGTTGACAAGTCATCGTGACATAACTTGACACGTGAAATTGACATGGTGCAAATTGGATTTGGGATTACTGTCTGCTGCTAGAGGTCCATTAACAAGGTATTTGTTTAGTCATTAAAATGTGTTTGTTAATGAACAGTACACACCACTTTTAGATCGTACATATTTAGACATTAGCCAAATATAGTGCCTAAAAAAGTGGCGTAAACTGTATAATAGAAAGTTCATATTTTTCGTGTACTCCGATCTTTCCAGTAACTGGATGTATTGTAAACTGTAGAACGTTTCGTGGTTTCGTGGAATAAAACAATTACTAGTAGAAATGCTATCAATGTCCCCCGCACCCCACCCACCCAAGTGGTGGGGGATGGGGGTGGGTAGATGCAGCTTGAATACCGAAAACTTGGAGGGGGTAAGAAAACTAGAACCCCCCTCCACCCCCACCCCTCAGATGCATGAATGAAAATTGTTATCGTTTTGTCTTTATCGTTATGTTATCCTCATTTTCTCGCACATTCGTGAATACATAACCCGATACAACTACCATTGAAACAATGTAAACAGCCATTGACGGGTCAGATTCATATTTATGTACAGTAACATAGATCTACATACACATATGTGTACATATATATCCATGACAGTAAGTAGAGTTTTGAGTTTTCCTTTTTAAATATGTTACATTATGTATAACAAAGGATAAACTATGTCTGTTTGATCATTGACATTGGATTGATGTTGTTTTTCAGAGAGGCCTCAAATGTTGAGCAGCTCTAAGTGAATTGATACTGAGACTTCAGAATGTCAAGCCGAGTTAAATGCCATCGGATCATTTTGAGGTGGGAGCCCTTTTAAAAAATGTTTACACTTGTGTAGTTCTTGAAATGGAGCTTGTGTTATGCTTGCACGGTGCTGTTCAAAGTTACAGTATGTATTCAGTGATAATGCAGCGTGATTGTCATATGAGCTCGTGTAAACTACATGTACTGGATAAATGCGAAAGCAAGTTGTGTTAAAGGGACATTAGGCAATCTTTTTTTTTTTAAATTTCTGAAGTTCGGTCAATTGTTCTGCATAGTTTGCATTTGTGCATCATTAATATTATTTATTAGAATAGTTCAGAACTGTTGATAATAGTGCACCTATAATATAGTTAAGTATTTGATAGAATAACGAAGACAAAATGAAACTCTTTTATTTAATTTTTAATGCAAGCAGGTTTAAATTTGAAATGTTTTCAGGTTAACAAATGGAGATGCTAATGTTAATGCTTGATAAATACTTCAAGATTGCCGTGTGTCCCTTTAACATCAATTAATTACAATATGATTATGATCTATGTGATGGGTCCCCAATTAATTAAATGGACACAACGCGAATGTCCAATATTGTGTCTGTTTTACACATTTTCACATCAGAACAGACCACACATCTGCAAAAGTGTCTTCTCAACTGCCATATTTAATCGTGTTTTATTTCTAAAACTAGCGGCATCACCAGGTTTTAAAATAGAAAATAAATAGTTGTATATTAATTTTTTCTCCCCATGTAAAATGACCTTACTAAGTCATTAAAGTAAAATATCCTACGAATTTAATTTAACAATTTTAGATTTTTGGCAAGAGTTGTATTTTATTCCCCTTGTAGTAAAAATGGCTGATAGAGCATTGCACCCTCTGTCAGATTTAACTTTCCTTATAATAGATTCTTGCTGTAGTACTGTTGGGTGAAAAATACATTAAAATTGTTCTGTAATCATGTCAGGTCAATCATATACTCGTATGATACACAATATAATATGTATTGACCCTTTATTGGATGTGCCATTTACTCAGTTTTGGTCAAGGGACGTTTATAACATGTCGGCTTTGAATCCAGTGAACACGGATTCAAGTCTTACTGCGCCACTGGGTTACTTCAATGTGTCCTGCTAGCCTCGTTCGTCTGATGGGAACGTAAACCGGGTGGTCCTGTGTATCGGAGTCTGTCCTCCAAGCACGTTAAAGAACCATAGGTTTCTAATCGGTAGTAAGCGTAGGACAGGGTTCCTGGATGCCTATGTATCTTTCCTCCTCTCTTTGGGGCGGCTCGAAATAACCTAAACAACGTGTTGACGAGGCGTCAAACAATAATTAAATTTAAAACTGTCTAATTCCCCTAAACATGCCCTAGCTCACCCTCGCAACACCTGATTCAAATTGAATACTCTGCGCGACTTATATTTACTTTTTATTTTCTTTCAGGCTGCACGTCATGTGGAAGAAGTCTCCATGTACACCACTGGCCAGAGTCAATGCTGAAGTTTATATTCGCTTAATTATTTGCTTAATAAAGTATACATATGATCTAAAATTTTGTCTTTATAGATATGTCTTCCACCACAAAGTGGTAGGTGAGACAGATTATATTTGGCCTTTACGTTCGTCCGTCACAAATCTTGTCTGCGCTACTTGTTGGATTTTACGAACATTTGTAAGAAGCATCAGTATGTGCATATCAAATATTGAAGGTCAAGGGCGCCGTGACCCAATAATGATCATGAAAAACTTGTCTGCACTGTCCACTTCCCCAGAAGCAAATCTCATCAAAATTAATGGTTTGAGTGCATTTGGTGAGAGAATGATGCCCTTTGATTTTGATGTCATTAGGTCAAAGGTCATTGTCACCGTAACATGATAATGTAAAATGTTGTAAACTGTAAGTCCACTTTCCCTAAAGAAAATATCATGAACTTAATGGATGGATTGCTTCTGGCGAGAGGGTGATCCTTTTGATTGTGAGTGGGTCAACGGTCAAGGTCACTGACCGGATAATGAAACTCATTGTCCGCACTGTAACTTCTATTTTCCTGAAGGAAGTCTGTTGAAACGCCATGGGTTGACTGCCTGTTAGAAGACTATTGCATCGTTTGATGATTTTAAGGTTAATATGTCAAAGGACAATATAACCCTAATACCTTGGCCACAATGTAACTCCTTATTTACTAAAACAAATACATGTATCATGAAACTATATGGGTTGACTGCATCTGGTGAGAGAATGACCCCTATTTAGTTCGAGATCAAATGTCAAGGTCACTGAACCGATCATGAAAACTATTGTCCGCACCGTAACTCTATTTTCCCTGAAGTAAATATATTCAAACGTCATGGGTTGACTGCCTTTGGTAAGAGTATGATCCCTATAAATATTGAGGTCAGTAAATCTAAGGTCAACGTCACAGTGACTTGAGAATAAAAAATCGTGTCCGCAATAAAACTCTTTTTTACTTTCTCTAAAGCTTATTTCATAAAACGTCATACTTTGACTGCCTTTGGTGAAATGATAATCCCTGTTTATTTTGAAGTCAGTAGTTGAAAGGTTCGTTACCATGACCAGAAAATGAAAAGACTTGCCCACACAGTTTTTCCTTTTACCTAAAGCAAATTTCATGAAAGTTCATTGGTGGACAGTGGAAAGAGGATGATCCGTTTGATTTTTAGGTCAAAGGTCAAGTTCCCTGCTGACATCCATTATCAAACATTTATAAACAAGGATAAGCACATGTTATAATAGTAATGGTATAATATATGAATATTTTCTTGCGCAATGTAGAATCTAGTAAAACAAGTGGTTTTGTTCATCGATACTGTCACCTGTGAACCAAACCACTTGTTGTTAAATTACAGGATTCAACAGTGTGTAAGACATATTCCGAAATCATAAATTAAAAAAAAATAATATTAAAACAATTGAATTGAATTGGGTTCTAAGGCGCACCAACACATGAAAAGGTTACAAGGCGCCTAACAGGCATGAACATGCCAGGCTCATCTTCCATACAGTTTTTCACGATATCCCACAATTCAACGCGAGTTGGCGAAGTTCCGGTTTCACGGGAATTCCTATACATGTATTGTAAACAATGGAGTCACCGAGTGCAAATTTATCGACCGTAAACAACTTGACAAATAGATCGCCGAGAGCGTTTGGAAAAAACGATAAAGGAGGAAACTTTTGTGCGTTCCCGATTGTCATAATAGCAGTGTTAAGGATAAGAAATTAGACATTAAAAGGTCATATTATCGATTTCCCAAACAAGGATCAAAGCAATTTAATTTGTGGACAGAAGTCATTCGACGTGAAAATTGGCAGTCGGCAAGTTGGAACAGAATATGCTCTGACCATTTCAAGACAGGTAAATATGAATAATATTTATAAAAAATCATTAACAAAATAATCTTTTAGCCAACAGGGGCGTAGCTAGACTAAAATTTAAGTGCAGGCCCAAACTAGGGGGGTCTGGGGGCATGCCCCCCCCTGGGGCAAATTGCGTTCCTAGAATGGCTTTGGTGCCTGTTGACATATGTTTAATATATATTTGAACACATTTTGTACCAAATTTATTATGATTTTGAAAATAATGTGAAGGCCCGGGCCTTCGTGCCTATTACGTAGCTAAGCACTGGCCATTTATAACGAAAATGTTAGTGAATTTATAATTGGAACTCGAATAGCATCATTATTAAGCAATTTATTTAGATTAAACTGACAGGTATAATGTCCTTACTTCATGTCTATATGGAGTGATACAAGGTGCCCCCCTGAGGACTTTCAAATGAAACATATTGTATTTTATTTTTCCAGGTACAAAGGGCCACAAAGCATCTGACCCAGGGTATGTACCATCTGTCTTCCCATGGCACAAGAAAGTAACACCACGCGTAAGCCGCACCTCAAGCGGCCCAGTTGTGTCTCCACTTCCAGAGAAAAGCAGCAACCGAAAGAGACCCTTAGAAGCTTCATCCAAGAAGGCTAAACGTCGATGTTTGGATTATACCGAATCGAAGGTCCCGGTTACCACACCACAACCAACAAGTCACGACTATCTCACAACTTGTGTCGAGGACTGTGCTTCTATTAATAAATATCTTGAAGAGATACAAGAAAAAGTTGACAACTTGGAAAAGAAAGCAGAAATGGCTGAAATATATAAATCCCAATTACTGGAGTTAAACCAAATTAAAGACAATCCGAAACAAGTGCAGTTTTGGACAGGCTTCCCAAATTATGGAACAATGTTCGCGCTATATGAATTTCTTCAACCAAGAGCTCAAAACATGAAGTACTGGCGAGGTAGTAACACAACTTCATCCGAGCACTTTTCAAAGAGCTTTTCAAACAAGCCTGGGCCTGAACGGAAGCTCTCTCTTATTGATGAGTTTTTCTTAACTATGGTACGTTTAAAGGTTGGGCTTCTTACAGAAGACCTTGCACAACGTTTTGGAGTTAGTGTTGGAACAGTGTCATCAATTGTGACTTCGTGGGTGAACTTAATGTACACCGACTTGAAGCTTATATGCGAACTACCATCTCGCGACGTTACAAATAACAATCAATCACACGCTATTGGAGCATACACTGACGTGCAGGTCACTCTTGATTGTACCGAGTTGTTTGTGCAGAACCCGAGTAAGCTAGATGCGCGAAAACACCATATCACGTACAAGTTTCTTGTTGGCATTAGCCCACAGATGGGTGTGACCTATGTGAGTCGGATGTATGGCGGACGTGCATCGGATAAGTTTATTACATCAGACTGTTATGACTTACTTCTAAACCTGGAGAAGGGCAAGGGTTCTGTCATGGCTGACAGAGGATTCTTGGTCGAGGGCATTCTTAGTGACATGGGCGTTAAGCTTCATATGCCCTCATTTAAGGGTAGAGACAGGCCACAGCTAAGTGCAGCAGAAGGTGCCACTTCAGAAAATATTTCGACTGTTAGAATACACATTGAGCGCGCTATTCAGCGGATTAAAACCTACCATATTCTAGATGGGGAGTTAAAACTGTCTATGAAAGAGGTAGCTGAGCAAGTATTTACAGTCTGCGCCTACTTGGTTAATTTTCAAGCGCCAATTGTTAGATAATAACTGTTTTAAGTTTAAATGAAATATTAAAGGCACAACTCGGATTGAGATAATTGAATTGAATAATTAAAGTCATTTCAACTCATTTTAGGTTATTTAATGACTTTTACAGTTTAATGTGTGAATATTGAATATGGTAGGTTTTAATCTGCTGAACCTCAAAATGATTCAAACTGAGTAGAACCACCGTCCGTCCGCAAGTAACTGGAAACTTTCTCACATAAAGTTTTCAGAGCCAGCCGGGCTCGAACCTACAACCTTAGCGAGTAATCTTGAGACGAAGATCGGTGCCTTAGACCACTCAGCCTTGGAGGACCCTGGAAGGTTCATTTTAAAATCACAGGATTTATCCATAGAAACATACTCACTTTCAAACCATTATTTTAAAAAGTAAATTATATAATTTTCTGTCTTGAAAACATAAAAGTTAAAATTCTTCATCTAATTCAAGTAATTATTTATCATGTCTAAGAATGAGTATGTGTCTATAGGATGTAATGAATATGGAAAAAACACAGGTTATATATAAATTTGAGATGTTATATTGTTTATCCATTTTTTAAGTCTATTGCTGTAATCATACATGATATAGAACAAATATTATGAAATATAATAATATTTATTACTACAGAACAGCTTTGAAGTCATTTCTTTAAATTGATAAGAATATGAACAATCAAATTCTGAATCTTGTGTGGTCCCCCACTTATGGGGTCTATCTCTAACTGGTTTGATAAGAAGGTCAAACTTAAGAATAAGAGGTCAAGGTCACGAGGTCAAAACTTATAGATTTGAAAAGGTGTTGTCGCAGGTAATGCACACATGAAATATATCAAATATGAAAGCCCTATCTCCTTTAAGTTAAAAATTAGGTTCTTGTGAAAGGACAAACAGATCATGAATGATATAATAGACTGTAAAGTCTATACAAAGAATTTCAATTTAGAAATCATAATCATTCCACTACAGCACTGACAAAATGACTTAAAACGCTACCGCAAAGGCAAGAATGCCATAATATCCATCAATAATTAAATATTATTTAATTTACAAAGGTTACCAACCATAATTTTTACATAATAGAGTCTACATCTGCAATTTTGAATTTAACTTATTAGTAAAATCCATTTTCAATAACCAAATTTTCCTTGTCTGGATGCACTTCGCGACACTTCTTGCATGCATATTTTGTTTTTAAATTGTTTGGTTTTCTTCGAAAACCTTCACAAAAGTAATGGTAATGTGTATTTGGTCCACATACTAAATTTGCATCACACATTATTAATTTTCCTTTGATACGAGAAAAACTAGGAGCTCTGTCGTCTTTACAGTAGCTCGAGCAACCAAGGAAACAGCTGGATGTATCATTGCCTACAGTTGGTGTGGTTACAATGCTGACTGTATCTGATTTACTTAGTGGTTCATCATCAGCAGTTGTTTCAGAACTAATCGACTCAGATTCTGACTCGTCACTCGCGTCTGATACCATAACTACATTTTCAGTAGATTTTTGTCGACAGTTTTTAATTTTTTCAGTTAATATTTCTCGCACAATAAAATCATTGAAGAAGGTAATCATGCTTGGGTATAATTCTGACTCCCAATAGTCACTGTCATATCTAACTTGAATAACACAATATCCCTTTTTGGTCCAAATTAGCAATTCAGCTTCAGATTCATGCGCTATTGCCTGTTGAAGAGTTATCTGCTCCAGATAACCCCTCGATGATCCCTTTTTGACAATAAATTTCTCACCGTCACTCTCAACATAGTCCAACTTTCCCATTTTAAGAAGCTCTTGTGGATCCTCATTTCTATATTTATAGGGGCATTTTACTTCCACTAATTTATTGCCGTGACAACTACACATTATAATTGCATCTGGACTTACTCTAATAAATGGACTATCGGGATGCACTAATAATCCGGGTCTTAACAACTCAACATTTTTATGTGTCTTTGAAAAATCACGTTTGTACAGCTGCAGTGCAGTATCTTCCTTTTTAAGCCCCCATGCTAAGGCTGGGACTTTTTTGGATAATTCTTTATTGAGGTCATACTGCATTATATCACTCACAATGTTATCAGGATTTGCCTTTCGAGTAGCCAAGAATTTATGTATTTTGCCAACTTTGCTTCCTGTTATAGCTCCTTTTCTCTGATCGAACCAGCTGTCGCATGAAGATTGTTCCTTCGTTAGCCGTTCAATCTCACTTATTTCATCAAGACTGAATGTAATCGATTTAATAATTTTTTGTTTTTCGTCACTGTAATTACTGTCGTTGACAGATTTAAGTACAGCATGTGGAAATCTGTATAATGGTAATGGATAAGATGTAACGCAAACTTCTGATGAAATCGCAATATCATGATCCAAACACCGATTCGGCAAATTAAGTTGAACTTGGGGTTCTTGTTGCTCTGATGTTTTGAAGCGTTTAGTGTCAATTATGTTCACAACTGGCGGCATAGTACTTCGCTTGTTGGCATTCCTGACGTCAAATATCAGCTTCAGAACACGTTGGTAGTCCTCCTCTGGTGTCAATGTTGGCGCTACCTGTGGCGTGTAATTGCTGACTGAAGGTCTACTGCGAACTTCACCTGAAATATAATTGTCTACATCGGTTACAAAATTGGTTTTACATTAACATTGTTAGTAACATTCTGAAATATTTTCGATTTTAATTTATATCCTTGGCCTTCACTTTTGAAAAAGTAACAGCAAGTCAATCTTTTTTTTTAAGAGATCTCCAAAGGGGAAAACAAAAAGGTCAAAACAGTGTGGGCTTGTGTTTTTTTTCAGAAAAGAGCTTACTGTGCGCTTATAGGAGCATGTGCCGTTAATGGGGCGAATACAGTATATAAAATAAGTAAAGCAACATGACTTTGTATACTGATTGATTTTTAAAAAAAAATGACAATATACCTTCTTTGATGGTGATCTCTTCTACAATTTTTGGTGTAACATGGGCGCCTTTTGCTTTGGTCCATTCGCAAAGTACATCAGTACATGACTGGTCTTCTGGCAGGGAATCCACACCATCTGCTACTAACTCACTTAGCAAAAACAAGAGGGCTCCAACATGTGAACAGGCCTGACCTCTCCTGAAATAAAATAAACAATTAATAAAACTTAAGCATTTATTGATTACATTGAATCAACGTTATTATCAATTCTATTAGAATTGTCTTGCACTAAAAAACCTGCATAACGGTTATTAACATTGTGCCGGTAATCTTTAGATAAAAAAATAAATTAAGCAATACTGTAAATTATTGATCTAGCAGATGGCTCGTCTAAACTGAAATTACATCCATGGCATATTATTATCGGATTCATTTTTAGTGTAGGCCGCCCAATTGGTTAACCACTTAATATAATAAGAACGTGATTTTAGTATTAATTTTATTTATACATGATCGACTGATTTATACAATTGATAATCATAAATGTACTACGATATACATACCCAACCGTGCATATGCAGAAAGCCCCGTAAGGATCCCCAGTTGACTTGTCAAGAATGACATGAAGCCACTTGTCACTGGCCAATAGATACTTCTTCACCGTCCCAACATCCAACTCCGGTATGTCACTTGTGTTCTTTGTCCAACCATTTAAGGCCTGTATATAGGCTGGAGTTAACTGTTCGTACTCGCGCAACTCTAGTTTGTCTAAACAATGGTCACTTAACTTGGGTTTGGCTTCAACACGGCCTTCCTTTTTGGATCCTGTTGTTGAAATACCAAGTGTATCACAGAGTAAATTCTCCAACGAATCTCTTCCAATGTTCTGAGTTTTTACATCAGCATCTTTACAAAAGCACAACAATTGTTGATATGATAATGCTTTTACATCATTAAAACTACGGGGTGTTGGTGGTAACGACGTTTTGCGTTTGGAAGTCATGATTAATACCCAGAACTAAGTCTTTTACTCTTTATTCACTATTTATAAACATTACCCCACCCACTCTATTTCACTGTATGTCAAAACTTAAACACACCATTTACATCTATAGTCCTATTATTGAGAACAATTTGTATTAAAATATATATCTATATGATATAAAATCAAATTCAGTATTATATATGTATACGTGGAACACTATTTATCGGAAATATACGGCGTTATAGAATCTTAACTTGCGTTTTTACTTCCTTGTTATCGGTAAACCGGATCTACTCCAACGCGCGTTGCATTGTGGGAAACCCTGAAATCGAGTATGTACATCGAGGTAAAATATGGAAAATGGGTCTAGAACCTTCTCACCCTGACTGCAGAGTTGCCGTAAATTCTATCGTAGAAACTCCAGTTACGCTGGAGCCACGTTTATTTTTTTTCTGCCACTGTTTTTTTGATGCGAGCGAGATAGCACGTGAAATAATGCAGGGATCATGATGAAGACCTTTAATGAACATGAACAAAAAATGATAAAATGAACATGAATTTGGAGGGTGGGGGGATTCTACCCCTCTGTCTACCCCTCCAAAGGGATCTGCAGTGACCCTATTCTTTGCCCCGTGACCACAGGGGGGCACCCGGGAACCACACGGGGCATATTAAAACAAACAAAACATGCTATTTGATGAAAACAGACGTATTAAAATTGTCAAATTAGCAATATTCGCAGAATATAGTAGATTTCAACTGCTGAAAACAAACCTGTTTGTTTTTTTCAGGAAAAATAATTCTATGAATATAGTATTTATCATCGTTATATATTTTCATGGAAATGTTTAATATGTCTGTTTTCAAATACTACAGATCGTAGCACACCGCACATGTATATTCAGTATTTACTTTCAATATAGTAGTGAGTATGACTGCGTTCTGGGACCATACAAATAAATATAAAATAATAATATATATATAAATATATATATATAAAACTATATATGCCTTATAAAGATAACAGACCCGCACTTTTTGGATTCACGCGTACAGTGTTTCACAACACCACAAACCATTGACACAATTTCATGTCCACTTATTTATGTTCTGCAATCTTCGAGTTTACACAAAATCATGTTTGTTACTGGCAGTAGCATGTCTGTTACTCGTCAGTCATTTATTTACTTGGTTAAAGGAACACATGCCAATCTTGCTTTCTCTAAAACTCGAGTCGCCCCCCTCAGTTGTAAACGAACAGTTAAAAGAATATACTTCTTTCTGCCTGTTAAACTTATATTAGTTAATCGCTTTTTCTGATTTTGAAAATTACTCAAACGTATATTGCCGCCATCATAATTTCATTTTCCGATATACCGTTGCAACATTGTTTGTTAAAATAAATTGGGCACTCTGTCATTAACCCAAAGCATGTATAGATCAAACATTTAGTGTAAAATGCATAGACACATACATTTTAAATATATGTGTTTACATAATGAAATTATTTAATTGTTTTTGTAGTCGGTCGTCTTTCTAAATGAATATGAATGTCTTGGGTCGGACGGCCGGCCCTGTTACTTAATTAGTACTTGTCTCCATTTATTGAAATTCAACATTTATACAGAGGAGCGATGTATCTATATGATTTCGTGTTTATTCTCGCTTCTAAAACGACGAAATAAATCGATTTAAATAAAAGGCGCATTCTCAGCAATACACAACGTATTGTGTGTACGGGGTGGAGGGGGAAGCCGACGGGGTTGGAGGGATGGTTGGTTTGGTTTAAACATATTTTATTGCATTTTTTAACAAAGTATACAAATGGGTCGGGCCACAAGTTCTTACAACATTAGTTACGGGAGGGATACAGTCATACTACCGTAATGTTGCTCTCATAAATACTGTGAACATACTACATCAATAATATAACAACTACTGAACAATGCTAAACAATGCTGAAATCGATTTATCTTAATAAATGAATTCATAATTCCACAATTTTATTCCGTGCGAACATCGAGTTGGAAAGTGGATTCGGCGTATTTAAGCGATTACGGTGTAGTTCGTTAATTTTCGGTGAAAAAAAGTACTTGCCTCTGTTTTTTCTTTATATTTTACATATCTACAGAGGAGAAATGTATTTACGCGTACATGTTTTTTTTTCTAAAATGATGAAATAAATTGAATTTGATTAAAACTGCACATTCGCAGCTATATACAACTTAATTAATACGGTATAGAGGTGGTGGGGTGGTATGAGGGGCGGGGTTGCAGGGATACTACCGTAATGGTGTCCTTGAGAAAAACTGCGAACATTCTACTCTAATAATTTATTAAATACAGAACAATGTTGAAATCAATATATCTCTTAAAAAGGTTTTCATAATTTCATGATTTTATATCCCGCGTGAACATTAACTTCGAAAGGCGATTGTTCCTATTTTAGCGAATACGGTGTACTTCGTTAATTTTGGGAAAACAAAAGTACTTTTTTCTGATTGACCTTAAATTTTGGTTTTTAATAGTAGACATGTCAATGAACACTTTCATAAAAACAAATTCATTCTCGCTGTTAAAACTTCATTTTTTCGCCATTTTTCCGGATTCAGAAAATTAGCACTGCAACATATATTTTCACCATTCTCATTTTCTTTCCCGACGTACCGTTGCAATTTGGTTTGTTGAAACCTCTTTTGAAAACTCCGATATAAACCAAAAGCATGTATAGATCAGGAATTTAATCTGGAATGCATGGATACATACATTTGAAATATATGTATTGAAATAATGGAATTATTTTATTTCTTGTGTACCCGGTCGCGTCTGTAAATGTATATGCATTATGCCGTCTTTGAGTCCGTGGGTCATGTTAGTTAATTTTGGGGGAAAAAATTACTTGTCTCCGATTTCATTAAAATTTTGCATATGGACAGAGGAAAGATTTATCTACGCGTACATGCATTTGTTTTTATTCTCGCTTCTAAAATGACGAAATAAATCGGTTTTGATTTAAAAGTGCATTGTCGGCAATTTAAACCTTAAAACAACCTAAATGCATCCCTTTGAAAAATACCTTTAACTATTAATTGGAATTACACAAAGTGTACACCAATTATGTTCGACCAATGTAGTTTGTGAATATTATTACGTTAACAACGATCTGTGATTGTGTTTTGTCATAATCACAGTTTATAGACAAGAGGTGTATAAATCTGACCAGTGACAATTGTTCCGATAATGTCATTTTGTTATCGATTTTATCACGTGACCTTGTTTGATAAATATTCCTACCAGTACGGGAGCAGCCTTGATATTTTCCTACATCTTTCAAATATTGCAACCACGCTTGACAACGAAAAGTAGTACGTCATCTTTCGGCAACGTCAAAAAAAAAAAATGTCCGCCATTTTAAATTTTTTAAAACACATAATTTGGAAAATTGTGACAATTTTTGATCATGAAATTTCATTTCCGCTTTTAAGTTTCGGGATTTTCGGCTGTACCGACTTTTTTTTAGAAGCTTTACTGCGTGATAAATGCAGACCCGCCTTGTAAAATGTCGAAGCGAGGGGCGATAACTCTAAAAGATGCTATTTTTAGAATATGTTTAAAATGACAACAACCGTGTGTTTTTTGTTAAATAAAATACGAGGAGATACTTGAATTGTTGTTTTAGCTCACATATTACATGAATTTTGCTGCATGTAACGAAAAGCATGTTATTTCTTTATCAAAAGTACACGAAAATACGAACTGTTTGACTCAACTGTAATTTTGACTCGACTGTCCTCGCAAAAACTGCAGGCGCGTATTCGATGGAGCGGGTAGTACTGTGCACCCTCTCATATGTGGAAAGTGTACGTAACAATCGCTACTGTTCAAGATGGGAGTTGGGGTGGAGAGAAGGAGGGGGAGGGCATCTGAGCTGAGATTTAAAAGGATGCGCCCCATCCCCATCCCACCCCAACTAAAATCATTAAAGTCTGTTTTTGAAAGCTCTTGCAAGCATACATTCTTAAACATATTCAGATAATATATTTGTTGCTGTGTTTTTGACTAGACTGTCCAGTGTCTAATTGTCATCCGCAACTTGGCGCAGTCAGTAGCGCAGCGGATTTGTAACCGGAGGTGGTGCCACTGAGTTTTGTCGGTGTGTTCTTGGGCAAGACACTTTCCCTTTGCCTCGTCCATCGGAAGGGGACGTAAACCGGTTGGTCCCGCGTATAGGTCTATCATCCGAGCATGTTGAAGAACCATAGGAATCTATTCGATAATAAGAGTAGGGCACAGTTCCCGGATTCCTATGTATCCGTCCCCTCTCTCTGGGGCGGCTCTAAATAGCCTGTACTTTGTTGATGAGCCGTTAAATATTCAATTCATCCTCAGCTGCACTCAGCACTGTCATATGTACTGTAGCTGTCCCATGCTAGTATCATGAATCAACCGTGGAATATATCACCCACACATAAAAGGGTTTGAGGGCCCCATCTTACTTGTATTAGTTTAAATACAGACCATTTGTCGGTTGAAACCTAAGATGAATTTTTTATCAGACAGAAACACTGTCGTAATACTTATACTGATAGCATCGAAGGAAAGTAAAAAAGGCCATTTTTTTTACTTTATATTTTTAAAGTTGAATTGTGTTTTAGGTCATTATAGCACATTTTAGGCCATATTTCCTGGGTAGAACCAGTACTGTGTACTTTCTCACCTACAAGTTGAGCTCCCAGTGGGAATTTAACCCGCAGCGGTGAGAGGTGAAAATGAGAATGTATACAAATATAAAAAAGGTAACCGAACATCTCCGTAACTCAATATGTCCATGGGACTTGAATGACCGCACTGAAAACAATCCGTAGAAACTTGTACAATGCAAGAATATATATTCATAAATAAATTTTATTTTGATGCAAAATCGATATGCTCCTCTAGACATCATAGATAAAGATCATGTAAAGTTTCGAAAAGATTGGTTAAAAACTGTGGAAGGATATAGACGCACAGATAACCAACACCATATGCCGCCTCACCATTCGATGGTAAACAATAAACATTTAAGGTACATATTAAGGCCTTAAATATTATCTTTCATGACTAACGTTAAGTGAAAAATAGGTAACAAGACGGATATCAAAATGAATTATTAATTTGATTTAAAACATTTTATTTCAAATATTTACATCAAAACATCCCAAATATAAAAGGTATTACATAACAAATTAAATTGCATCATACAATAATTGTTTTTATTTATTAAAGGGACACACAGCATTTATCAAGTATTTATCAAGCATTAAAATGTGCACCTCGATTGATTAATCAATAATTTATTTTCACTTTACACCCGCTTGCATATATTTAAATTATAAGTTATAACATTTTGGAGTTTAAAAAAAAAAGATTGCTGCATGTCCCTTTAATATGTGCACCTCTCAGCCTGTATTGTTTATATGGTGCAAGTCATTTTGAACATATGTGGGGTTATATATATACATGTAATTGTTTGTTGTTTTTTTGGTGAGGAAGACCACCCACTTTTCTTCTTGGTAGAATTGAATTGAATTGAATGTTGTTTAACGGCTCATCAACACAATACAGGTTATTTAGAGCCGCCCCAGAGAGGGGGGAAGGATACATAGGAATCCGGGAACCTGCCCTACTCTTATTATCGAATAGATTCCTATGGTTCTTTAACGTGCTCGGAGGATAGACCGATACTCGGGACCGCCCGGTTTACGTCCCCATCCGACGGTCTTCTGGGTAGAACCAGTAATATACACCTCCTGCCATCTGTTATTCCACAAACTTTTATATAATCCAATACAATTCAGAAAACATCATTTTAATCCAATAAAGAAATTGGGCTTAACAGAAACACATTTATATTTTCGTATTAGCCCTTTTTTTGAGCCACTCCAATGAACTGTCCAGTTAATGTCGCCATCGATCCACCTCTGTCAACAGTCAGACATGCATGTTGATATGATATTGTGCTGGCTGAACTGGTGATCCTCTTACTAGACATATTTTTCTTGAAGTTGATGCTAGTACTGTCCGTATGAGGTATTGCTGATTCATGATTCATAAAAAAAATAAAAAATTATTGTACACCATCGTGTTATACTATTCTTGTTCATTTAAGTATTTCTGATTCTGTTGTTAATGTTGTAAAAAGTTATATGTGACTACTTGTTTCAATAAAATCCTCCCATATATATTGTGACTTCACTAACTATTTTCAGATAACTCCCAGCATCTCAGGACTCCAGGCCCTGAAAATAAAAATGACATACATGATATTTTGTTTCAACTTAAATAGGTAACAAGTTGTAGAATTGAAATATGTAAATGAATAGTGTTTATAGAACTTTTTTTACATGTACGATAAATTAAAAATAATCGTTTTCTGCTAAATCAACACATTACCGGTATACATTATTTAGAGCCGCCCCATATCACATAGGAATTCGAGAACCTGTCTTACTCTTACTAATGTATATATTGCTATGGTTGTTTATCGTGCTCGGAGGATAGACTCCCCAGTTTCAATCCCAATCCAACAAAAGAGGCTGAGGAACAAACAAGGCTGAGGGAAGGTGTATTTTCCGAAAAAACAGACGAAACTCAGTGGTGCATGTGTGACTTGAACCGGAAGCTCCAGATTGCCAACGTCCTCCGTGCTATTGCTGGGCCATGCCAGCACATTTTGTTAAGTCAGGGTCTTGGTTAAGTTTAATATTTTAGATGTAATACAAATTTAAGGACCTTTAATTTTGTTTGTTTAATTTTACATACATACTAAGCACAATATGACCTTTTTATGTGTCGATGTGCTGTAAAACACCATTTTTATTTTTAGTATAAAAAGTCTGAGACTGGTGCACAATGCCACATATTTTGCAAAGAACATGCATTGATAAATTAGCTGCGCTTACCTACACACTGGCTTATACAAGGCTCATGATGTAGTTATACTGTGAGACTGGGAAACTTGATTTGAATCTGGCTGTGGTAATACTGCACACTGCCTCTAACTAACTGAAAAAAACAAGTCAAAAACTGTCATATATGATATTGTTTCATTTGTTTTTAATATTAATAACTCTGCCCAACTTTCTCAATGCTATCAATGTCAGCTTTCCATAATATTTTACTTAAAACACAACTAGAATTGTAAGTGGTGCTTTCCAGAAGATGATACTGTCCAAAATGTAAGTCACACACACAGTCACAGGTGGCATTCATGAACAAATAGTATTTTCAAGGCTAAATTTTCATCAATTATTCATCACTCATGTGTTCTAAAAAATGATCAGAATTAATATATATGAACCACCACCGTTTTACATGTTTCAACGTTAAACACTTGTCATACAGAAATTAAAAGTGTATTTACTTACATAGGCTACAGTACAGACAATGCCATGATCCATTTCAGGCATTTGCTGCCATGCTGGTGTGTTCCACTTTTCAATTTTAATTCTCTACATTGTCTACTGTCATAGAACTATTTGTTTGTAGTTTGTAAATTACGCACTCATGCAAAACTTGGTATTATATACGATCGTGATTGTAACACTGTTTTAATTCCACTCCTGTGCAAATAATCCATCGGTCTATCGGGCCGTATATGCTCTATCTGTGTTAACACGCATCAGCATAATTTGACCTTTGAATGTGTGTCAGCTATTTTTAGCACATTCCTTAGATATTTATAACCGTTCAATTCAATTCACAATATTTAGTTTCTGTGACTGTGTGACATTATGATGTTAATTTGTCCAGGGAGAAGTGGGTTTTTGGCGTGCGGCTGACTGGCCCTGGGCTGGGTGTTTTTCTGTGTCGCCGCCATTTTGAATAGCCTCTGAAAGAGTGAAATGCAGGTACCAACTTTCAAAACGGGCACGCAAAATGTATATTCACGAAAAAATAAGAAATTTTCAAAAAAGGTAGATCAGGTAATGATCTTCGACTCCTGGCAATTTCAACAATATTTAAGAATATACAATTTTTGTACCCGTTTTGAAACATTGGCAATTTCGAAGAAAACAAAAACTAGTTTTTTTCGATCTTCGCATTTGTACCGCGATTTCCGACTATGATATCTCAATAAAACCTGTCAACACGATTGTTTGATGAATCTCCGACATAATAACTGACTTCTGATATGATTTGTTTTCTTTGCCATCTAGTATAAGCTTTAAACTAGTGTTTCTAAAAAGAGTACTATAAAATCCGCGCATCTGCACGTGCTTGCAAAATGGGAACTACGTTGCCTCCAACACCAATTATTTATGTTTGAGTTATGCGGTTCAAGCACGTGAAATGACTTCTCTGCTCCCGTACTGTACGCCATAGGGCTGCGTTCCTACTGCCTAGGATCTGTATGCAGTGCATTTAAAAGTTGCAGAAATCGGATAGAAAATTCGAAACAATAATCTGAGGAAGCATATTGTTCATTTCGAACAGTCATGATTCAGACACAAATGCCACCACAGTCTATGTTACGGGAATAAGCAGTACTGATATGACCTGATGGTCGCGGTCAATACATGTTAAACCAACGAGGGCTGGGTCATAGACCAGATGGCACCGCAGTCTATGTAACGGGAATAAGCAGTACTGACATGACCTGATGGTCGCAGCCAATACATGTTACACCAACGGGGATGGGGTCATAGACCAATGGCATGTACATGATGGTGACTGTAACCTACGCTCGATATGACTGTTTAGCATTGTATTTACATGGTATCCACGGACCTGAGCTCAACAACCAGCGTTACTTTAACAAACAAAGTGTGCATAGTGCCTTAAATAAACAAAGTGTACATAGTGCCTTAGATAAACAAAGTGTACATAGTACCTTAGACAAACAAAGTGTACATAGTGCCTTAGATAAACAAAGTGTACATAGTGCCTTAGAATGTTCAGCATAAAGCAACCATTAACATTATTTGTTTTATTTTTAAATAAACATCAAGAGCAACATTCTTGTGAAGTTTCATGAAATTCTATCAAGTAGTTTCAGGGGAATAGTCGCCACAAGATTTTCCTATATAACTCTATATAAACAAAGATGGCCGCTGGCAGTCATGTTTGACATCCAATCAAAATGAACTGCGGTTAGGACCAATTACATGTCATGCCAGTCATTTTGGTAAAGGTTCCAAATCAATATCTCTTATTGTTTTTCAGAAGTAGTCGCCACAAAATCGCATTTTTAAAATCAATTGTTAGCCTTGAAATTCCATCAAAATTCGTCAAGCAGTTTCAGAGGAGTAGTTGCCTCAAAAAAAAAATTACGGACGGACGGACGGGCGGATGGACGGACGACGGACGCCGCGCCACGGCATAAATGATCATAGTCTATATTATACACGGCACAAACAATCATAGTCTACATTATCATCAGCAACAGCAGTAGCAGAAGTATTCTCACAACCAAAAAATGTCTCCATGATGATGATGATTATCGTCATCTGCAACAACAGCAGCAGTAGCAACAGCAGCAGCAGCAAAACACAGCAAAGCATCATCGTCATTATCATAATCGTCATCATTATCATCATCAGCAGCAGAAGCAACAGCAGCAACAGCAGAAGCTATTTCCACAACATCATCATCATCATCATCATCGTCATCATCATCATCATCATCATCATCATAATCCTCAGTAGCAATAGGAGCAGTAATAGCAACAGCATATTGTTATCAACAGCAGCAGCCGCATCTCCAGTAGCAGCAGCAGTAGCTGCAACAACAGCAGCAGTATCATCATCATCACCTGCAGCATTTCCACAACCACAACACCACCTTCACCACAGTCCCCAGTTTCAGCATCACAATTATCTCAGCAGCAGCAGCAACATAACATCACTGTCTCATGGATCATCATCATCATAAAATATCACCATCATAATCATCATCATCAGCAGCAGCAGCAGAAGCTGCAACATCAGCAGTAACAGCAACATCATCAGCAGCAGCAGCATCAAAAACAGTACCAGCAGATAAGCATCATCAACAACATCATCATCATCAGCAGCAGCAGCAGCAGCAGCAAAAACAATAGCAGCAGATAAGCATCATCAAAAACATCAACATCATCATCATCAGCAGCAGCAGCAGCAGCAGCAAAAACAGTAGCAGCAGATAAGCATCATCAACAACATCAACATCATCATTAGCAGCAGCAGCAGCAGCAAAATAAATAGCAGCAGATAAGCATCATCATCATCATCATCAGCAACAGCAGCAGCAACAACAACAGCAAAACCAGTAGCAGCGGATAAGCATTATCATCATCAGCAGCAGCCGCAGCGGCAGCAGTAGCAACAGCAGCTACATCAGCAGCAACAAAAACAGAAGCAGCAGATAAGCATCATCATCATCATCATCACCATCATCATCAGCAGCAGATGCAGCAACAACAACAGCAAAAACAGTAGCAGTAGATAAGTATCATCATAATCATCATCAGCAGCAGCAGCAGCAGTAGCTACAACAGCAGTATCAGCAGCAGCAAAAACAGTAGCAACAGATAAGCATCATCAGCATTATCATAAGCATCCTCATCATCATCAGCAGCAGCTACAATATCAACAGGAAGAGCAGTACAACAGCAGTAGCAGCAGCAGCAAAAACAGTAGCAGCAGATAAGCATCATCATTAACAGCAACAGCAGCAGCAGCATCACCAGCAGCAACAAAAACAGTAGCAGAATATAAGAATCATCATCATCCTCAGCAGCAACAGCAGTAGAAAAAACAGTAGCAGCAGATAAGCATTATCATCATCATCATCAGCTGCAGCAGTAGCAGCAGCAAAAAAGCATATAAAGCATATATAAAAGCAGATAAGCATCATCTTCATCATCATCATCGACAGCAGCAGCAGCAGCACTAGCAGCAGCAAAAACAGTTGCAGCAGATAATCATCATCATCATCAGCAGCAGCAGCAATAGCAGTAGCAAAAACATTAGCAGCAGATAAGCACCATCATTATCAACAACAGCATCATCATCATCATCAACAGCAAAAACAGTAGCAACGGATAAGCATTATCATTATCAGCAGCCGCCGCAGCGGCAGCAGTAGCATTAGCAGCTAGGGCAGCAGCATCAAAAACAGTAGCAGTATCACCAGCAGCAACAAAAACAGTAGCAGCATATAAGAATCATCCTCATCCTCAGCAGCAGCAGCAGTAGAAAAAACAGTAGCAGCAGATACGCATAATCATCATCATCATCAGCAGCAGCAGTAGCAGCAGCAAAAAAGCATATAAAGCATATATAAATGCAGATAAGCATCATCATCATCATCATCATCAACAGCAGCAGCAGCAGCAGCACTAGCAGCAGCACTAGCAGCAGCAAAAACAGTAACAGCAGATAATCATCATCATCAGCAGCAGCAGTAGCAGCAGATAAACATCATCATCAACAGCAGCAGCAATAGCAGTATCAAAAACATTAGCAGCAGATAAACACCATCATTATCAACAACAGCATCATCATCATCATCAACAGCAGCAACAGCATCATCAGCAACAACAACAGCAAAAACAGTAGCAACGGATAAGCATTATCATTATCAGCAGCCGCCGCAGCGGCAGCAGTAGCATTATCAGCTACAGCAGCAGCAACAAAAACAGAAGCAGCAGATAAGCATCATCATCATCATCACCATCATCATCATCAGCAGCAGCAGCAGCAGCAGCAACAACAACAGCAAAAACAGTAGCAGTAGATAGGTATCATCATAATCATCATCATCAGCAGCAGCAGCAGTAGCTACAACAGCAGTAGCAGCAGCAGCAAAAACAGTAGCAACAGATAAGTATCATCAGCATTATTATCAGCATCCTCATCATCATCAGCAGCAGCTACAATATCAACAGGAAGAGCAGTACAACAGCAGTAGAAGCAGCAGCAAAAACAGTAGCAGCAGATAAGCATCATCATTATCAGCAACAGCAGCAGCAGCATCAAAAACAGTAGCAGTATCACCAGCAGCAGCAAAAACAGTAGCAGCATATAAGAATCATCATCATCCTCAGCAGCAGCAGCAGCAGTAGAAAAAACAGTAGCAGCAGATAAGCATAATCATCATCATCATCAGCAGCAGCAGTAGCAGCAGCAGCAGTAGCAGCAGCTAAAAAGCATATAAAGCATATATAAAAGCAGATAAGCATCATCATCAACAGCAGCAGCAATAGCAGTATCAAAAACAGTAGCAGCATATAAGAATCATCATCATCCTCAGCAGCAGCAGCAGCAGTAGAAAAAACAGTAGCAGCAGATAAGCATAATCATCATCATCATCAGCAGCAGCAGTAGCAGCAGCAGCAGTAGCAGCAGCAAAAAAGCATATAAAGCATATATAAAAGCAGATAAGCATCATCATCATCATCATCATCAACAGCAGCAGCACTAGCAGCAGCAAAAACAGTAGCAGCAGATAATCATCATCAGCAGCAGGAGCAGTAGCAGCAGATAAACATCATCATCAACAGCAGCAGCAATAGCAGTAGCAAAATCATTAGCAGCAGATAAGCACCATCATTATCAGCAACAGCATCATCATCATCATCAACAGCAGCAACAGCATCATCAGCAACAGCAACAGCAGCAACAGCAGCAACAGCAGCAGCAGCAGCAACAGTAACATCAACAACAGTAAAAACTGTAGAAGCTCAACAGTTTACAATATCTTAAGTTGAAAAACACTGTTTGTTTATGTGCCCTAATTTACTGTACCATTTTCAAGCCGTATATTCGAAAACAATCTTCCTCCGTAGATTGGTTTAAACTGTTTTTAAATTAATATTTTTGGAGGCATTTGACAATAAATAAAACACGTATAATTACTTCTATACCATTTCTGGTAGGAAATCGTCAAAAACAGCCGAAAAAGCAAGAAATTTGCCGCCGGTAGATAGCCAGGTTATAGCGTCCAAACTGGGTTACTATCATACCTGATTTACTATATCCGCCATATTGACATCTTGCATTTTAATTAAATTCCCGTGATATTCTCGCGCGAGTTGAAGGCATTCATATTCCCCTCATCAAATAAGCACACTATCAACTGACAACATCGAGGAATGTTTGGAGTGGTACGAACTCGTCTCGGAGCATAATTAGGGTCTAAACATTAAAGATAAACAATTGGATGTTGTTCTGAGAATTGCGAGTGCCAAAAGGAAAAGTTGACATGAATAATAACAAATGTTGTAAATTTAATATTTTTAACTTCGTCTGAAAAGGTTGACCGTTACAACTTTATTAAGATTGATATAACACATAAGGTCAATAAATATACTGATAATCTATTTAGATGCTTGAAATGTTAATTCAATGCAAACTTTTTTTAGATATATTTACCTAAAACGAAGAGGGTAGCTCCCCGCGAGGGAGAGAAGATCCCCATGTTTTTACTATAGGAACCGCTTTGACCGTACACAGCCTGATGAAATAGCAAAATGGTTACCCTAGCAAATAGCAAAAAGTGGTTACCCTAGCAATCGTCAAAAACAGGAAAGATTGCTTAAATCAATCTGACCTTCCCGTTCGCATCTGAAATGTTCACTCTGACTTCACCGTTCGCACTTGTAAAACACATCTGACATTCCGGTTCGCTATTTTTCTTCACCCTGTCGACTTTAAAATGCTATAACACGGAAAGTTTTCATTATTTCAATGAGATACTTCGTACAGTTTTTCAGAAAGGATTGACGATCTTGACAAGCCTTTTAAATGGAATTACAAATTGCGAATATCAGTTCGTTATTTATGTATATTATGAAAAGTTCATTGGGTTTAAAAATCTTTGGACATTTATACAGGGTGCTACACGCACTAACTTCGTTTTATTACCGGATGTTTAAAGTGAAAGCTTCCTCTGTCATTCCTTTTTTCAAACCTGCATAATCATTTTTCAAACCCACTATTCACTTCCAACAATTTGATCAGTGTGGTAATCATATCAAAACACGGTGGCACGTTTATTCCCCCTGTCATAGGTGTGATATAGTCGGGAAGGACTACACCTCTTCACACGTCTATAGCTCTTCAAATGGAACTGTATTCACCGTAGCTGTATGCTTCACTTAGCCAAATTAACTTTACCTATATTATGCATGATTGATCCATATAGGAAAGTACTCTCGGCAATTCACGTTAGTAATAGTACATAGCCTGGCAATACCTATTAATGGTTACATAAACACAACAACCAGAGTTTACGTAAAAACTAAACGTGCTGGATGCCTCCAACCACCATGCCACCAAAACATTACAACAACAATAATACAATGCTGTATACTACTTTTTCCATAAATGTTTCTAGATTATTATTTTTTTACCTCGGAATGTAAGATAGAACACGAGCGCGCGCAAAAATGTGCACGCACGTACACGCACACACACACATACACACACAAATGATACAAACATAAGAATCATAATTGGAAAACAACGAACCATATTTTCTGTAGTATTCTGTGCTAGCGTTTCCAGGGACGGGACCCTCACTGATGAAGTACGTGTCATTGCAGCCGTAACACTCCTTGCTTGAAGAACTGTAAAACCAACTTTTGCACGTGGCTCTTCTGTCGCAAAACCTCGCGCACACGATGATACTTTCTGCGATCATTGTAAACACCGTGTCACCGAACTGGCAATTCCGTCCATCCATATTGGCATCATGGACGTACATTGTTGAAGCCCAGACAATAACTATATACACCACTAAAGCCAACATAGATAATTGAACATTCATTTTTAAATGATCCGATAAAATAATTTGTGTTTAAATTGTGCTGACAGAGTTGTTGAAACATGCGCATCCCAACTTGATATGATAGTGAAATACGCAGAGAAGAGTCTGTAATTATTTCCAATATATTCGAGGGGCATTCAGAAAGATCCCATACGGACGCAGTAACAGTTACACCTGTGCAGAGCGGGTTGGGTAAGTGTGAGGTTTGGTGCAGCCTAGAACCGGTTTAAACCCCCATTGGCCTACTTTGCCACTGACCGTTCCAAGGCAATAAACATATTGTCAACCCTTTTGTGTTTGTGATGTCGTTTGCATTTTTTATTACTTTTGTCTTTTCGTTTGTCTGTTTGCGTGTTTGTTTTTGTGTTTTGTGGTTGACTGTCGTCCTTGAATGTTGCTTTCCCTGTCCGATCTTTTTACCCTTTTTTGAAATGCTTTTAGTAAGTTGTATTACAGTTATACGTGGCACATTATATGAATCGTTAAATGTATTAGACGAAGAATAAAACCATAAGGCACTAATTTTAACAAACATATTCAACTCAAAATTGTAATACTATATATAAATAAAATAATCCGAATAATGAGTCAGGTTTACAATGAATACTGAAAAGAGTAACGAACACAAACAATAGAGAAAGGTAATATGTACATAGTATACTTAGATGTTGGTCTCACCACCGCACCCTATACAATGTTTGAAGATAACAAAAGAGAAGATTGATAAAATGAATGAAGGCATATGGGTTTGGACTAGAACATGTTTGTTTTAACTTAGGCTATCTTTCTACATTCGCGGTCATACAAAAGCTGTATCGGGCTTTAGTCCCGTGGTGAAGAGAAACTTATACTGGATATGTCACAGGCTCAAATGGCATCGTAGGTCAGCACTGTACCACAAACTAAACCCAAATTAAATATTAAATGGGTCAATACATAGTGAATTGGTATTGTACGACCTACTGGTTAGCCTAAACAGTTTAGTATGCATCTAAAGTTACATATAGATGGTGACGATCTGCGCCGAACAAAATCTTCATGTCTGGGTTCTTTTATTGCGTTACATATATTTCCAATTTTCTAACATCAATTGTCCGTTACATTTACCAATTTTATTTACATTTTACAATCTATCACTACTCACTATCAGATTGTCAGATCTCGACTTAAGAAATGCTCAAAAAATAGAAAGTATTTTCATATTTCAAAAAATACAGAAGCACAGTATAGCACAGTCATTTAAGAGCAACAAATTCAGTGAACGAGAGTCTCATAACTGTGTAGCTAAAACTATACTAGTAAAAATTCATAAGTACCCGCCTAAATATATGACGTAATTTCGGTCAATGGTAAAGTTGAAAATTATTTTGTTAGAAGAAAATTTAATTATCTTTTGATAATTTAACACACAATAGCGTTCTAAGTTTTAGATAATGGTGATGGCTGAAGCATTAGATACTGATGCGACGACGGATAGAAGTGAAAGTGAAGAAATGGATGAACAAATGGACTTTTCAGTGGATATGCAAAACCGGTTTAAAAACGCGAATATGAATGAATAGCAGCACGTTGACAGAAAATCAAAAAGGAAGAGGTCGAGTACAGGCAACATTAACAGTGAGACTTTTTCTAGATTGTCAAGAAATGAAAAACTTATATTTATGTACGTTACATTGAGCTCTGTTGAGCATAACCAAACAAAATGTCTGAGCGATATTCATAATTTGATCCGGGCCATGTCGTCAACAAATATTCGTTTTAACAGCGTCGAGCAAAACCCATTGATCTTCATACAAGACAACTTAAGATGCTGTCTTACTAATCTATTGATCTAGAAGCCGGAAGCAGGCAGAATAAACTGATGTGTTATGGAATAACAGAAACTGCAAGAAGAGACTTCATGATTTTTTTAGAAGACGAGCTAGAAATTGACATCGCTCCAGCAATTATTGAACGAGCACATCGCCTTGGAGCTTTAAACAAGGTTACACGAGGGGAAAACCAGATGACCCCAAACGTCCCACTGTAGTCCGTTTGACACGGAAGTTATGCCTGAAAACGCACATATACTCATGAGAACAACATTTGGTATGGACACAGATTATACCGTGAAATATCAGACACTAGGAGGCAAATGTACAAATGAAAAGCCGCACAAATCGCCAGAGTAGGAAAGCTCAAAGTACAAATAAAATGCGGGGCAAAACTATATACCGATAACCAGCTTAGGGAAGACAAATTCCCCGAGTGGTTCGGAGTTCTCCGAGAAAGCAAAATCGATGGCTTCGACTCTTTTATACGAACCGAGACAAACGCGTTCAGACGATCCACGTTATCGGATGATTCGGAACAACAACCGAGACACGCAAACCAAATTAAAAACTCTAGCACAACTGTCATGGATATTCCCCCATCGCCCATTGCAAACAACGATGTATTGACATATGAGTGCCATGCCCCCTTAGATGAAAACAGTTCAACTTTGATACCACGCGATACAGGTTCAGAGGGGCCAACACACATAGACAAACCAGTAAAGGAAAACAACAACAGAAACTCACCTCAGGTACATTCAACTCCAAGAAATCAATCCAGAGGAAGAAGAACATCCATTTCACTAAACAGAAACTCTTTTATAACACACATAAAGCGGCAATGTCCGCTGTGATAAATACGCGGAGGGGCAAAACACATAGACCATGGACAAACACACCAGTGATCGATAAGAAACCTGATTCGTGGAGACTAGACGACGTGGCTTTGGACCACGTGAAGGAAAGTGACATACATATTATACATGTATACAGGCCGAGACTGATACCAGGAATGTATTATACATGAATACACTATGGGCAGGCCGAGATTGACACAACTTCTAAATATTTCAAGAATACTGAGACTCATATTACATGTTATAAGTATAACAAATCAACAAGAAACCTTATTTTCAATAATAATAGGATAGTTTCTGATCTTGAAATCGAGACTTCTAATCCCACTGATTAAGAATGTCAGAATTCTTAATTTTGTTACGAACCTGCCGGTCATATTGTCACTGGCAATCTTGATATTATTCAGGATAAAAGGATCAGGAAATTTATTGCCAAAGGTCCTAAGTATCGCCTTTCATCGGATATTGATATTAATGTCTGTCGTAATGAAATAACGGATTCATTAAAAGAGTTTTATACTAAGTGTTGTAAACGCGAAAGCGTAGATAAAAACTGCGGTCATCTCACAGTTTACATCACCTGAAGAAGGGAAGACTGCACTACATTAGTGCTTTGATTGCAAAGCTAGCGAGCACTTCTGCTTATATAATCGCACCATTGCTGAAGTAGGATATAGATTCCAGCATGTGTCCTTTTTGAAGACTATAAAGGTTTCTGTAAATATTAAGCAAAATAAGATGCCCACAATGTACTGGATTCCAAAACTTCACAAAACTCCACACAAAGCACGTTTTATCGCAAATTCTAGTTTTTTGTACCACTACTAATGTGTCAAAAATGTTGACCTCCTGCTTTCCGCGATTAAATAACATGTTGTAAAATATTGCAAAAAAGTGTTCAGCAATCAATCTGTTTTGATCAACAAAAACTCCGGAGAAGTCCTTGATAAGTTACGGTGTAAGTATTTGCATGCTTTCCACTCTATACACGACTCTACCACATAACCTGATCAAAGCTAAATGGATTTTTTTTATACAGAAGACATGTGCTTGTAATATTGTCAGGGCTTTACAACCACCCTTAATAACAAGTATATGTGGTCTTACGTGCGTTATCTTTTCTTTTAGAGAACACCTTTCGTAGATACGGTAAAACCGTTTACCGCCAGGTTGTTGGTATTCCTATGGGTACTAACTGTGCGCCACTTGTCCAGATTTGTTTATATACTGTTATGAAAGAGATTTCATTTTGAGTTTGTCACCTGCTAACCAGAAAGACATTATTGATGCGTTTAAAAGTACATATCGGTATCTTGATACTCAATATTGATAATCCGTTCCTTGCTCATATGGTCACTAATATTTATCCTCCAGAGCTCACGTTGAATAAAGCCAACCGTTAGGATTCCTTAGCAGTATTCCTAGATCCTAATCTCTTGATTTCAAATGATTACATACATATTCAATTTTATGATAAGAGAGATGACTTTAAATTTGACATCGTTAACTATCGACATTTAGATGGGGACGTACCTCGTGCTACATCATGCGGGGTTTATATCTCCGAGCTAATTCTTTTTGCTAGGACATGTAACGATGTTAAGGATTTCAATTATAGAAATCAAGTCATTACACGTAAAATTCTTCAGCAAGGTTTTCGTTATCAAAAGCTACGTAGATATTTCTCAATGTTCTATCGGCGCAACGAAAAACTGCTGGAAAAGTACAACACCAACCTAAATACATTTCTGCGACTTGGAATATCACAACCTTTATTATGTGGAGATGTGATCTATAAACTTGGGAAATTAAAAGAGTTTGACGGATTTCCTGACCACTTTTCAAAATTAATCAGGAAATTCGTCAGAAAAGTATATGGCCCTTTAGTATTACAACCCACTTCATGTTTGGTGATTGAGCCCTCTACAGTCAGTCACAACGCTTCACTTTCTCTTGCGCGATGACTGGACAACCTCGTGGGACTCCATGATTGCACCTTCAGAAACCCTGAACGGGGAGGTTGGTCCATGAACCTTTGTCCCTCGGGTTTTCTTGTCGTACACTAGATTGGGTTTCTCTTGGGCTTCAATATCTGTGGTTGTTCAGTACAATTCTGGATACATCCCGGGATGTTTCTAATTATGGTTTTATATCTACAATAACATATACTTGTATCCAAGGATTGATAAGGTATGTGTAATACATGCCTGATATCAGGTATGTGTTATACATGGACACAGTATAGGCAGGCCGAGACTGATATCAGACTTGTATTATACATGGACACAGTATGGGCAGGCCGAAACTGATAGCTGGCATGCAATATACATGGACACAGTATGTGCATCACATGCCTGATAGCTACAATAACATCCATGATGTTTCTAATTTTGTTTTTATATCTACAATAACATATACTTGTATCCAAGGATGGATAATGTGTGCAATACATGCCTGATATCAGGCATGTGTTATACATGGACACAGTATGGGCAGGCCGAGAATGATATCAGGCATGTATTATACATGGGTACAGTATGGGCAGGCTAATACTTATATCAGGCATGTATTATACATAGTTGCAGTATGGGCAGGCCGAGACTGATATCAGGCATGAATTATACATAGATACAGCATGGGGAAGCCGAGACTGGTAAGAGGTATGTATTATACATTGATACACAGTATGGACAGGCCGAGACTGATATCAGGCTTGTATTATACATGGACACATTATGAGCAGGCCGATACTGATGTTAGGCATGTATTGTACATGGATGCATTATGGACCGTTCGAGACTGATATCAGACGTGTATTATACATGGATACAGTATGTGAAGGCCGAGACTGATATCAGGCTTGTATTATACATGGACAAAGTATGGGCAGACCAAGACTGATATCAGGCGTGTATTATACATGTAAACAGTATGGGCAGACCAACACTAATATCAGGCGTGTATTATACATGGATACAGTATGTGACGGCCGATACTGATATCAGGCGTATATTATACATGGACACAGTATGGGCAGACCAAGACTGATATCAGGCGCGTATTATACATTGATAGAGTATGGGCGACCAAGACTGATATCAGGCATGTATTTTACATGGATACAGTATGTGAAGTCCGAGACTGATATCAGCCTTGTATTATACATGGACACAGTATGGGCGGACAAAGACTGATATCAGGCATGTATTACACATGTACACAGTATGGACAGACCAATACTGATATCAGGCATGTATTATACATGGACACAGTATGGAAAGGCCGAGATTGATATCAGGCATGTATTATACATGAACACAGTATGGAAAGGCCAAGACTGATGATATCAGTCATGTATTATGATGGATACAGTATGGGCAGGCCGAGACTGATATCAGGCCTGTTTTATACATGATTATAGTATGGACAGGCTAAGCCAAAGACACGGTATGTTCATGCAGATACATGGATACAGTATGGGCAGGCCGAGACATGGATACAGAGTGTGCAGATCAAGATCTGGAAACAATATAGGCAGGTCGAAACAACAGTATGGGCAGGAGCATACAGTATGGGCAAACATAGATACAGTACGAATAAGCTGCAACGTTGATTTCGGAAGGCCAGGCTGAAACATGGATAGGGTATTGGAAGGCCTAGACATGGACACAGAATAGGCATGTACACAGTATACGCAGTATATGGATGCAGTGTTGGCAACCAGAGACATGGAGACATAAGTAGCCGGCCAAGACATGCATGCAGAATGGACCAATACATGTATACAGTATGTGCAGGCCAAGACATAAAGATAGTATGGGTAGGCCGAGACATGAATACAGTATGGCCGAGACATGGATACAGTATTGGCATGCTGAGACATGGATACAGTATGGGCAGGCCGAGACATGAATACAGTATGTTCAGGCCAAGACATGGATACAATATGGGCAGACCGAGACATGGATAAAGTATGGGCTGGCCGAGAAATGGATACAGTATGGACGGGCCGAGACATGGGCATGCTGAGACATGGATACAGTTTTGGCAGGCCGAGACATGGATACAGTATGGACAGACCGAGACATGGATACAGTATGGGCAGGCCGAGACATAAGTACAGTATGATGTGCAGGCCCGACCCGTAGATATAGTATGGGAAGAACAATATACGGATGCAGTTTTAGGAACCCGAGATATGTAGACAGAATTAGCCGACCAATACATGGATACAGTATGTTCAGGCCGAGACATTTATACATTGTGGTCAGGCCGAGGCATGTATACAGTGTGGTCAGACCGAGACATGGATGCAGTATGGGTCGGCATATATTATGGATACCATATCGGAACTTATTGAATACCCATCGTTTTACTCTTAAATAAACTTTACACGCGTCGGCGCACAATAACAATGCACATTTCCAACAATTCAGAACTGCGTAAAATCATAATCAATTGCCAGAGATAATATTCAATCAATTGTCATCTGATTTGGAAAAACATGTTACATATTTATATTGTAATAACTTTTCCTATTATGACTCGTAACTATTGTGACTGTCTCCATAACCAAACGACATTGTATAATATTTTGTTTCATTGTGTTTTATGCAAAATGCATGTTCTAGCGATATTGTGCCAACTGTTATCATATATTATGCATGAGACATTGTATCATCTCATCGTACAAACCAAATAACGTGTCATAATCAAAGCTTGTAAAACAAGTTATTTCAAATGTTAAATTCTCCCTCATCGATATTAATTATTCAAACATGAGTTTCATGTAGTCGACTTTGAGTTATGTTAATATGTATGTAATGTAACATATTCTATAAACATTGTACCTTTCCCCGCACATTTAAATATGCGTGCAACTATCGACTCTTATATGGTTTTCATAATTGCACATGGTAAGGTAGCAATGAACAGTTTCTTTGAGTTTTTCACGTTGATAACGCAATCTGATAATTATACATGGTAGCAGTGAACAGTTTATCTGTATTGTAATGGACGCATCTCTTACATGCGAACAACTGTATTTCTGTGCTGACGTGTGCTTCTGGCATGTCGTGCTGCAAAGATGAATATGTAATCAATATGTAACGCATGTCAATGATTTGACCAGAACGAAGCGAGGTCGTCCACTTTGATTCAAAATGTTGCGTAGGAAGAACTGATGACAAAAATTGGGAAGAAAGTGTCTGGTAATAAAAAACGATCGTGGCATGTTTACTTCTTCATGACAACATTTTTTGATTATTTTTTTAATATTGTTTTAACGCACGTGACTTGATCTGTTATTATGTTAATCTTTGTTCCCAGTTCCTACCCAGATATAATGCTATTTTCTCTCGGCAGCTATTTTACGCTTGCGTAAAACCTTGCTTGTTATACCCTGTTATGACTTGGTCTCTTAGAGCAGGATGTCAGATGACTTGATCACGTAGAGGAGGATGTTTGCTGCTTTCGTTTAATGTAATGTAATTGTTACGATGTCCATCATAAAGAAATATAAAAAGATCGGACAGGGAAAGTAGCATTCAACACTATAACCAGAAACTGGTCACTTAGCGGAGGAGGTTTGCTGCTTTTCGGTAGTTTCATGTATCTGTTACGATGACCATCATAACACTGTAACCAGATGACTAATCACACGGGAGTATCCGACGATGTTCGATATTGTAAACAGACTAATGTAGTAAAGAGAACCTGTTTAGTGGGTTTGTGAATAAAGTTTATCCAGTGTTGTGAAATAATTGACTTTAACAAAATTATTTAAATTAAAACCACGGGATGCAGTTAAGATGAAAGGTTTTATTTCAATTGAAGTCAATTGTTTACTTATTGATTGACCAATTGTATCTGTATTTTCAATGCGATCCACTCTTCAGTTGAGTGTATGCCATATATTATCGAATAACGTTGTCCCTGATCGAACAATTAATAACATTGGCTCAAACAATTACAAGGTTTATCATTTATTATGTATAACAACCCTTCGTAAATATGCTGTTGAATATATTTACTCTTAATACATGTATATTATATTAGTACGCGGTTTCATCATTTTAGGCAAAATATTATAGAAAATTGGAGCCAAACAGCTCTCTGTCTGTCTGTCTGTCTGTCTCTCTCCCTCTCTCTCTCTCTCAGCTTGAATTACATTATTTATAGGCTTACCTTTAAACATTCTTGACAACTATACCCTTCTAATTTCTGAGAAAGTAAGGTGGTGGCCTCTTCCCGATCTCAAATTCGGAGCCTGGCATTTATGAAGAATTTATTTTGTTTTTGATATTTACCAAACTTGGCGAGATTGTTGATATTGATGAAAGTGTTGACAATATTGAAAATCAAAAATATTATATTAGTAACACCAGAGTTTTGGCCCTTGATTTATAGAAAAATGCTATGTTTAGCTTCCTTAACACTCTAGCTCCTTCATTTTTCATCTGATCTTGACCAATCTTTGGCAGGTCGTTGTTATTATCAAAAGGTCGGACAAGTTTGAAAACTAGGCATATCGGAAAAGAATCAGCCGAGTTGTTGCCCTTTAATTATTTAAAAATTCTATATTTGGTTTCGTCAGCTCTCTAGCAGCACAATTGACTCCTACATTACGAAATGGATTTTGAAAAAACTATAAAGAAATGTTAAGCGTGATGAGAAGGTTTGCAGCTTGTAAGAATAAGGTCGCACTTGGCGGTCAAGGGCTTATGATTCAAAAGTGTATCTCAGTCATAACTCCTAAACTACTTAAGGAATTTTAATAAAACTACGCAGAAATGTTCAACATGATGAGAAGGTTGTCGCAGGCGCAAAGCATGTGATTACCTCAGGTCAGTCACACTTGGAGTTCAAAGGTCAAATGAGTCAAAATGTTGTCTCGGTCATAACTTTAAAGGTACTGGAACAGAATTTCATGAAACTTCACACAATGATTGTGTCGCCTGTGAATCATGGCGGACACTTTGGCACTTGGGTTTTATTTTGTCCTTAGTCTTGCGGCGACGTCTGTCGTCCATCGGTTGTCACACTTCCGTTTCTGGTCAATAACTTCAGTTAGGAAAGAGCTATTGGAACAAAACTTGCTATGCATGTTACTTTTATGGAACGGACGTTTTTCGGATTGTATTCGAAGTCACAAGGTTTAATGTCAATATTGCTGTTACTGAAAAGTATTTCTGCTCAACAGGAGGGCTGGCGTGGCGCAGTCGGTAGCGCGGCGGATTTGTAACCGGAGGCCCCGGGTTCAATCTTCCGTGGTGCCACTGAGTTTCGTCGGTGTGTTCTTGGGCAATACACTTTCCCTTAGCCTCGTCCGTCGTATGGGGACGTAAACAGGCGGTCCCGTGTATCGGTCTATCCTCCGAGCACGTTAAAGAACCATAGGAATCTATTTGATAATAAGAGTACGGCACGGTTCCCGGATTCCTATGTATCCTTCCCCTCTCTCTGGGGCCCTCTCTCTGGGGCGGCTCTAAATAACCTATACTGTGTTGATGAGGCGTTAAACAACATTCAATTCAATTCTGCTCAACAGTTAGCACTGCGGTTTGGAACGAAACTTGCTATGTCAGTAGCATATATTGAAAGGAAGCTTGGGATTGCAATTTAGTTCGCTCGGGTGAAGTTCATAGTTACTAAAAACAGAAAAAAAAGGTTTCCGGGCTATAATTTTAGTTAGGAATCAGATATTGGAACGAAACTTTGTGTGTAGGTAGGTTATACAGAAAGGAAGGAAGAGTTGTATTTGATGTCACTGTGAGTACGGTCAATGTAACTGTTACTAAAAATGATTTCCGGGCAATAAAGTTTGTTAGGATATGATATTGGAACGAAACATGCGGTGTATTTAACTTATATGGAAAGAAAGCTTCGGATTACATTTGATGTCATTGGGGTCAAGATCATAGTTACTAAAAATAGAAAAGAAATGTTTCCGGACAATAACTTTAGTTACGAATGAGTGGGGTTGCATTCGTGGCCACTGAGTTCAAGGTCACTGTTATTTAAATAGAAATATATTTTCCGGGCATTAATTTAGTCACTAATGATATATTGCAACGAAACTTACTATGTAGGTAGGTTATATGGAAAGGAAACTTGGAATTGCATTTGACGCCACTGGGGTTAAGGTCATGGTAGTTGTTTCTAAAAATATAAACACTAAGGTTTCTGGGCAATACATATAGTTAGAAATGAAACCACTATAAGGATTTTGATGAAACTTTAACACAATGTTACTTAGGAGGCCCCTTCTCAGATTTGTGTTTTTCATGACCGCCAGTCATCCAAGAATGCCGCCATGGCTAAAATTAGGTAAAATTTAGGGAAACGTCAAACAACATCTCCTCCGAAACCATTTGTTCCATTCTAATGAAATATCATACACATGTTCCTTTAGTTGGTCTAACACATTTGTGTATTTCGTTATCGTCGAATAATCAAAATCTATCTATCTATCGATACTGCAACACCCCCTTTCGAAGATTATGTGCAGGTTTCCTGGGTAGAACCAGTACTAAGCAATGTGGATTAATTATCTTGCTCAAGGATAAATAACATGGCCATCGCGAGGATCGAACCCACGACCTTTCGATCTGAAGTTCGGCGCTCTACCACTGAACCATGGTGAGCCAAAATCTACGTAGAGTTATATAGTAAAAGGTTATATATGACATCTTCTCTGAAACCTTTCGAAGGATTTTGTTGAAACTTTATCACAATGGTTGACGTCTATTAAGTTTGTGTTTTTTGTTTTCTTCCAATAATCAAAATGGCCGCTGTGGCGACCCACAGTTTATATAGGAAAAGGCTAAATATGACATCTTCTCTGAAACCGCTTGAAGGATTTTGATGAAACTTAATCACAATGATCTTTAGGAAAGTTCTCTTCAGATTTGTGCTTATCGTGGCCGCCAATTTAGCAAGATGCCCACCATGTCTAAAATTAGGTAAAAATTAAGGAAACCACGTATTCCATTCTCCACATGGCAACACACATACTTATTAGATTTGTGATGAATTGCATTATATTCGCAGATTGAGAGGTTATGTTGACTAAAAAAACAAGAAACGTGAAAATTCAAGGCAATGCCTAACTATTAATAATATCACTAGCACCTTCATTTATAATTTGATATTTACCAAACTTACACAGATTGTAAATATCAATGTAAGCTCAGACAAGCTTGAAAACCAGGCAAATTCGGTTACTAACACTGCAGTTAGGGCCTTTCCTTTAATTAAAAACGCTGTATTTTGCCTCATTAAGAAGATCGGGCTTTCATAAGGGCCAGATTTTAATAAAACTCCACTGATCATCAGTACCAAATCTAGTTATGTATATCGTCACCGTGTTCCGCTTGAATGATTTTTGTCTGATTTGTGGCCCTGTAAAGGTTTTACTACACAAACTTTATCTGTACTGTTTGTCTTGAACACTTGCCTGATTTTAACAAAACTGCAGGTATGATCAGTACTAAGTTAGTTATGCATATCATCGCCATATTTCGGTTTAAATGTTTTTGGCAGAGTTATGACCCTTTAAATGTTTTTAATACACAAGTTTTGGCCGGACTACTTCTCCTGAACCCCTGGCCAGATGTCAGTGAAACCTTGCAGGAATGATCAGTAGTGTTGTTGATTTGATCGATCATCGATCAGTTATGCCTTTGATCTGATCAATCGATTACAATTTTTCATGATCAACTTGACTCGGTTGTTGAAAATTATGGCTTATTTCATTATCTTGTACTAAAATATAGAAGAAAATAAAACCAGTTGCAGTTTTGCAACAAATCATCACATGTTTATAGCGGGTAATACAAGCTTTGTACCGACTACTTCTCCTGATATCCCGATAAAAGCTGTTTTACACAGAAGAGCCTCTTGGGCCTCTTGTTTAAGATGGCTTAGTGCGACAGCTCCTTGATACGTATCGACGGATTGATGCAGTATGCCATAGCTCATTTTGATATAAGTTGAAATAAGTCAATTAAGTGAAGGAAATATCAGCTATCAGTTAAACAACTAGATTAAGCAATCATGTTAGCCGGGTTTTCAAATATCGGTTTAAAGATTGACGAAAACCGGGCGGGCGGGGGGCGGACGGGCTGGCGGGCGGTGTACGTCGGTAAATATTTTGTGTTTTGTTCATCAAATTTTAACAGCATTTTTCTGTTATGAAGCACTGACCATACCATGAAAGCCAGATCACTGGCGAGGGCGGGTCATTCATTTTTGTTATATCTCATCAGCAATCTTCATCAAACTTTAACAGCACCTACCTCTCATAAAGCACTGACCATACCCTGAAAACTAGGTCATTGTGACCTACTTTCACCAACATATACGTTATGTTAAACCTTTTGTTTAAGTGTGTTATGTTTGTCACTAAAATGTTAATTTTTTTGTTTAAACTTATCATTTCTCAACATTGCAATGTCCAATTATTAGAAACTTGGACAGTAACTTGCTGTATACCAAGCATTAATAAATATTGAATTGTTTATTTGTTGTTGTATCTATTATTAAAGAACATGAATAAATAAGAGTAGTTCTTTCAATATGCAAAAACAAATTCTATCTTCAACAGCCTTCAATTGTTGTTGTTTTCTTCAAACTGCCAGTATATCAGGCTAAAACAGGGCGGATTCGTAAAACATTGCTAAATTGTGTGACAAACAATACAATACAGCCAATTGCATCAGTTATTTTTATGACAAGACTCACTTCATCCCACAATCTTTAAAAGCAAACAAGAACTACTGTTATCACTGAAGGTGCAGTAAATCGATAAACAATTTTACTAAGACAAATGGCAAATAACTATGCATGGCATTCATAGGGGCACTACAGAGTTGTGTCACTAACATTTGCACTTAATATATCTTGAAACCTTCTGAAGTACTTTGCCCCACAACATTTCGTCTGATAAATTCAACAATTCCTCAGGCATAAACTGCACGGCGTTAACTAAACCAGATAAGTATTGTGTTACGCATTTCAACAAATACTGCCCATCATGTATACCAAATTTCAAACCAGTATCATGAAAAATGTTGAAGTTTGCTCCGCAACTTAGCTTGAGCAAAATATCGTGTGTCATCTTTGAAAGGCCATCTCAGTCTAGTATGAGCCATCTCAGTCTAGCATGGGAGTATTTCGTCATTAAATTCGTATTTTAATTGAGCTGTGCTGGTCTCTTTTTGGCGGCTCCGTGTAGCAAGCACAGCGACAGAAACCATTATGTGTGTTTTATTAAGATAATTTTAATATTATAAGAATCCCGGTTGTATGTTTTAAAGAACATGTGATATATATATATAATTGTTTAACCCCATAATTTTTCGGTTGTAGCTGCTATATTATGTTTTTAATGGTTACATATGTTCTGCCGGAAAAAAGCCCACAAGATAATATTGCACTGTTTGTGAAAAGCGACTTGAAATAAATATTGTTGTATCTGTATCGTGTGTCATCTTTTAAAGGCCATCTCAGTCTAGTATGAGCCATCTCAGTCTAGCATTGGAGTATTTCGCCATTACATTCGTATTTTAATTGAGCTGTGCTGGTCTCTTTTTGGCGGCTCTTGTTTGATATATAAATTTTATTCAGTATACTAGTAATACATTTTAACAAGATTGCCATTTAATGACGTCACGGTAACCACTATTTTGTTTACTAAGTTAACACACTGGTTAAGGAGTATGTCCCCTTGAACAATAGAAAAAATCAAAACTGGAGATCTCAAACACGTCTACATGTTTTTACATGAAACTTGAAATACCTCATCTTATTATCCTAGTTGGAAACCACACACAAGCTGATTTCAACACTAAACAATATGAATAAACAGATTTTAATAGGGCACTTTAAAAGTGACTCCAACAGGAACTATGACGCAACAGTGTACATCTAATTTTACAATAAAGCTTGCAATATGTTACCTTGATATCCTTAGCTAATTGATGCTATCAATTACAATCTGAAATAATCCTGTCAAAGTTGTTTTAAAGAAACAAAATCAATGGTCATAAATAATACACAAATGAAATGCATACATACATGTATGTTATTTACATACCTGGTCACGGTATGTGATTGGTCAATACCTGTATAAATTATATTTATAGATTATGCTACTCGCAATATTTATTTCCAGACAGGCGATCGAAACAGAATTTGTATAAAACTACTTTATACGTATTTTTTTTTAATTTTAAATGGCACAACCTAGACAAAGTATCAAGGTAATATATTGCAAGTTATATACGAACAATAATCTGATATTGATGCGCTCTAATTCCTGCCAGGTGCATCTGAAAGTTCATCAACGGCGGGTTTACATTCAGATACGGATATGCTTATATGTGATATGCTTAATAATATGTGTGAAGTTCTGCCTCATGGAGTATGTCATCTACTTATTAGAGATGATATTACCGCACCGGAGTACGTAAAACTACACATTGCTCAGGATAACGTTCCTCGTAATGTATTCAACGCACGGTTTGCAGAGGATCAAGTCAGTGTTGACCAATATGGCAGATGGGTGAGCAACACTTAATCATCATTTCGTAATCACGATAAAATGGACCAGCTGCCACTCGTCGTGCTCAACCAGGATTCAAATCAGTAGACATTGTTGAAGCCTATAGATGTAAGACATGTCCATCTTTTGCATCCAGCTGGATCACACGCTTCCGTCTCAGCAATAGATATCCACAAAGATTTATCGATTTGCTAAACTCATATGGGTACTTCTTTGTTCCAATCGGTTACCCATTTAGCGAGGAGAAGAATCTCGAATGGCGGATATCATTCTCGCTCCAAGAAAGACAACTCATGTTCCGATTACAATTCAAGTGTTACGTCCTATTAAAGATCATAAAGAAGGATTTAATAAAACTTGAAATGAGGCAAGATACCCTCAGCTCGTACCACTGTAAGACATGTATCTTGATTATGGTGGAAATATTACCAGCAGAATTATGGACGCCTGGTAATTTAATGGCATGTGTGTTCTATTGTATGAACACTTTAATGTATTTGGTTAATGTCGGCTTCTGTCAAAACTATTTCATTAAAGAGGAGAATATGTTTGCCAGGAAGATTTAGGGAGATGTACGAGTGCCACTGTACGAAGTTATACACGGGCTACTATCGGAGGGATGTACGTTCTTACTCCGTATACACTCTGACGGTCTGGGACAACAACTTGCACGTGCAGCTTGTAATCCGTATACCCATTGCCCGGTTATTCGGAAACCAATGGTTCTGTATATATATTTAATATTTTAAGCAACGAAGTATTTTTTCCACAATTTCAACTGCTTTGGTGTCAATATTTATGCCTGGACACAGAATTACGCATAACGTTAGAAAAATCACTATCACATCTATGTATGCTACAAAGTATAGATGTCATGTCGGAACATTCAGAAGAAGAAACAAAGTCCGCAATAATGTCACTTATACCAGACATTAAGCCAATCATCGCCCAAAACATTCGGACATATGGAATAGAAAAAATAGTAGACGTCCGAACCAGAAAATTGTGTTTGTCTCTCATACTGTAGTACTTAAACAAAAGTATGTATGACAATATAAATGATATGTTTATATGTCTCGGGTATATTTCCATTCTGCACGTGTTTGGTCGGTATGATGTTTGTGAAAAATGGTTACAACAACAACAACAACGGTGTATTTCAATTATGACAACGGCATGTTGTTGTCGTATTCGTACAATAAGACATACTCCAAACCAGACGCTACTCCACAAAATATCGGACGGTAATGTTACTTTGCAGGAGGCAGCACTGTATTTCACTTCATGCGTAATGTTTCCACCACAGCAATTACCTGACGCGTTAAGGCATGACATGTTCCGGTCGGTCGGTACACCCGCAGGATCACGTCATGTCTTCTATGACGACTGGTATGACGGGGCGGTGGTTGAAGTTAAAGTGTTCCTCTTCTTTATGCAGTACCTCGTTTATAGACAGCTGAACAAAAACGCACACAAGAAAGTCGCCGTAGACAACATGGAGTGGGCGATCAAAGACGAACGAACCTTAAGCACAAGGAAACCGCCTGCAACTTATTAGGGTGGATAAAACTGGCAAAGATATCGCGTGCTTTGTTAAATCTTGGAAAATAAAACCGTTGCATAACGCGACAAAGTGGCACATTATGGAACATCTGAGTAGGAACGCATCATTAAATGAGAATAATGTATCTATGGAAGCGCATATTACCACTGTATAACGCGGCCACATGACACAGTATTGTACTTGAGAGTAGGTACGCGTCATGAAATCATAATTAGTTAACTAGGAAAACGCATACAACCACTATAATAAGGCAACATGACACAATATTGGACTTAAGAGTAGGAAGGCGTTGTGAATTCAGAATAATATATCTATGGAAGTGATACAACCACTGTATAACGTTTAAACATGATACATTATTGGATTTCTGAGTCGGAACGAATTATGAAATCAAAATAAGGTATCTATGGAAGCACAGACAACCACTGTATAACGCGACAAAATAGCACATTATTGAGCTTTTGTGTAAAAATACATCATGACACCTAAGTTTAAAGGATACGAATACAACCAATGCATATCATGGCTAAATAATATATTGTTATTTATTTAATTCTGAGTAGCATTACATCATGATATTAGAATTATATCTAAGTAAACGTAAACACCGCTATATAAAACGGAGCACAATAGCACATTATGAACTGAGTAGGACCTTGTACTGAAACCAGAATTATTTAGCAGTGTAAGTGTAACAACCAGAACATAATGCGGTAAAATGGCACATTATTGAACTTCTGAGTAAGACCTGTACTGAAACCAGAATTATTTAGCAGTGTAACTGTAACCAACCAGAACATAATGCAGCAAAATGGTACATTATTGAACTTCTGACCGTGTACCGAAACCAAAATATTTAGCTGTGTTAGTGTAACCAGCCAGAACATATTGTGGAACTTTCGGGTATAAAGCTTCATGAAACCATTACAATTTAAATGTAGAAACGCTGAATAACAAGTTAAATTGGCACATAATTAAACACCTGTAGTAACAGTAACGCGCCAGGACTGTAGGAGACCGGTCATGTAGTACTTTAAGCCAGGAGACCGGTCCTATAGGAAACCGGCCATATATGATTCTATTCTGTACAACTATTACATTCAAATTAACTAGACATTCGTTTAATGTTGCACGAATGTATAACTTACAGACTAACCTACAGTTGGACAGTTTCATAACAATCGGTTTCATTACAGAATAATACCAATGACAACTAATTTGTACTATGCGTTGTTTAATGTCAAATATGTAAGTGTGCTATAGATATAATAAATCAAAACAAAATGTTTAGCCAAATGTAAGTGTTAATATCATAACTAAACACTATTTAATAAATAAAGTCTAGCACAACTGAATACGATTTATATTTAATAAATAAAAACTAGATTTAAAAAATAATGTGACGTCTCATTAATTATTATCGTAATTAGACCATTCCCAAGCATGTTAAACCCTTTACTTCATTGCTAGGCATAAACTAATGATTGAAACATATTTTATTGCCATATATGTACAAGTACAATGCAATCGGGTCGGGACACAAGTGCTACCCATAGTAGTTACGGCCCTTCCCTACAATGGAGATTTAACAAATATAATGAATGGCAATTGCTATTAACACGTATCAATAAACTGGATTAACTACAACATGATATGTAGTAGAACATGTTAAGATAATAAGAAAATGGAAATAATAAATAAAGAAAAAGTAGAAGTGGAAGAAAGAATAATGCAACACATGTGACATTGCTCGGGTTGATTAGACAGATAAAATGTAATGGACAACCTAAGTAAATCGATGACTATCTCTAAAAAAGTTTTGAACAGAATTAAAAATAAAAACATTTTCTTGTATTGTAAGATCTAACCTTCCAAACAATAATGTAGATGAAACGAACGTGTTGACTCGAAGAGTTCGAGCCTCTCAACATTGAATTGCATACATTCAAAGAAGAAATGATTTGCATTTTCATTACTCTGACCGCAAATGCATTGAGGCGATACGCGTAAATGATTTTGAAAAATATCTTTATTGAGATTACTACATGAATTTCTTATCCTAGCATGCATAACAGAAAAAAACGTACACCAGAAAAGTAAAAACTAGGAACATTTGAATTAGTAAACATTATTCGCATAAACTGACCTTTGGATATGTATAATGAGCCTAAATTTCTAATATCGAATGGTAAACCGTTCTAGAGTTTCATAGCTGATTGAATAAATGAATTCATAAAAACAGAGGTTCTAACTGAAGTCTGCGAGAAATTGTCTGCGTTCCTGAGGGGATATGGAGTCTCTTCCGCTACGGTTCTTGGCAGTAGATTTGCCAGGTATTCAGGCACTGTTCCGTTTTTCATTTTATATACAACAGATAGTTTTTGGAACCTACGCCGTTCTGATAACGTTAGCCACCCTATTTCATTCATTAAATTAACAATAGATACTGAACGGGTAAGACCGGTCACAATACCCGCAGGTTTATATTGTATTTTTTCAAGTTTATTTTTTCATATTCGCTGCAGCCATCCCAAACAATAGCAGCATATTCTAAGATTGGACGGACATGTGATAAATAAATTTGATTTAATGCCTTACGACTTAGTGTAAATTTCAAAAGCCTCATAGTTCCAATGATTTTGGAAGCCGATAGAGAGATATTTTCGATATGTATATGCCATTTGCCATCATGGCTCAAAGTAAGACCTAAATGTTTATGTTGTTCAACAAACGACAACTGGGTGTTGTCTAAAATAAGATTAGGCCGACGCTGTTCATTTTTTTTAGAAAAAATAATGCTTCAGTTTTACTGGCATTTAACTGAACTAACCATATTTTTGACCAAGTTGAAACATTGTTTAAATCATGGTTTAGAATACCCTCCATATGATCAATTCTTGAAGTGGATACTGAAAAAGAATTATCATCGGCAAACAAACGAGCTATGCTTAACATATTTTCGGATATATCATTAACATATATTTAAAAAAAGGGGTCCGAGCACAGAGCCTTGAGGAACGCCCTCGGTTAAGTTTTTGATTCAGAATACGCGTTTCCGACAAATACTTGTTGCCTTCTATTATTAATATAACTTAAGAAAGGAATTTACCATGAACTCCATTTTGTTTAAGTTTAAATAAAAGCGCTTTATGCCATACCCTATCAAAAGCTCAAGAGATATCTGCAAATACAATATACGTATATTGTTTGGCGTCAAAAGCTTAACAAATATTATGATATATACCGATAAGTTGATGAACTGTCAAATGACCTGTGAGAAAACCAGATCGATTTTTGAAAAATAAGTCATAATATGTAAATGGTTATAAATAAACTTATAAACGACCTGTTCAAAACGTTCCCTGCACAACTTAGCAGCGAGACCGGTCTATAATTAGTCAAAATATATGTAAGACCTCTTTTGAAAAGTGACATAACGTTTGCAAAGTTCAAAATGTCCGGAAAATAAGATTCGTTCAACGATCTATTATATATAAGCCAAGAGGTTTGCAAATCATTACAGCTGTTTCTTTCAGTACTTTTTGACTTTTTCCATCGTTTCCTGTTGCTTTGTTAACGTCTAATATTTTTTAAAATTTCCATAATTTCTGATTCGGCAACAGAAATATTGTCTAAACTGATATCGTTTTTGTAAAAAAACCGGTAAAACTGCGTTCGTTTCATCGATGGAGGCAATTGAAACAAAACAATCGTTTAAACAGTTTTCTTTATCAACATCAAATACAGAATATATTATTTCTCCGTTCGATAATGTAGTTTTTAATAGGGGTATAGTTTCAGAATGTTTATTTGACTTATTAAGGTGTTTTTTCCAATATTCACGAGGATTGCTTGAGCTGCTTTCGATTAATGTACTTTCTATATTATTGAAAATACTTTCTTTAGCATATTTGTTTTAATTATTAACTTTATTTCTGAAACGTTTGTATGATATCCAATCCGAATTAGAACGAGATTTATTTGCGATACGTTTTTTTCGGTCCCGTTGTCTTGAAGTTCGACGAATCTCAGAATCATTCTAATGTTTATCATTCGGTCGTATAGTTACTTGTTTAGCCTCTCAATTCAATGTTGAGAGGCTAAACAAGTAACTATACGACCGAATATTTGAATTAATTCCATAAACTAACTCGTAAAATTATTGCACGCAACTTCTAAATCATTATTATGAAAAAAGGACCAATCAGTATCTTCTATGAGTCTGTTTAGTTTGATAAAATCATCATTTTTATAATTCCAAACTTGTATTATGAATGATGATGTAATAACTTGATTAAAATTAAAACACATGTATGTACCGAAATGGTCAGTAACGCCACGTGGTGTTATAATAATACCAAATTCATGTGCTTTAACAGAATCTGACATAACTACTGGATCAATTAAAGTTGAAGAAATGTCAGTGACACGGGTTGGTTCTTTAATTACGTTGGTTAGATTATTAATCAACATTATATCTCTCAGTTGATGATTATTCAAGTTTAACTGGTCCTCAACACATATAAACATAGTCATCATCCATAATTACAAAGCAATAAAAATCACCAGAATCATTAATATTATCGTCACCTAATTGGCAATTCCATTATCATCACATCAATCCAATCATCACCACGGTAACATCATAATCATTTTCATCATCATAATCATCACAACATCAACACAATCAATTTCCCATAAAAATATTTCTCATCAAAATATTCTTCATTTCATAATCATCTTCACATAAACACAATTATAAGTATGTCAACATAATTATCATCACAATCAACAACTTTATTTCGCTGACATCTATCAAATCATCAACATATTAATATCACTTTTATTTTCGAAATATCACCGTTATCATCGATTGCATCAGCATTAATTATAATAATAATAATAAAAATCATAATCATCACCATTATCATCATTGCATCAACATTACCATCATATTCATCATCGTTTATTTTAACCATCTTTGCATCAACATAATCCTAATGAGCATCATCAACATCATCACATTAACATAATCCTAATCATCCGCATCATCATAATCATCAATTCATCACCATCAACATAATCAAAATTATCACCATAATTATCATTTTCGTAAACAAAATTATCATAATCATCATTGCAGTAAACAAATATCATAATCATCGCCATTGTCATCAACATAATCACCATTACATCAAACTAAACATCACTACATCAACATAATCATCATTACATCAACATGACCACCATTTCATCAACATAACCACCACTACATCAACATCATAACCACTACATTAACATAACCACCATTATCTTCATCATTTAAAGTGTTATAAACGTTATTATATATTACTAATAATACCATCAATACCATTAATTGTATATACTTATTATCGTAAAAAAAAAAAGTATCAAAATACAGTTACATATGTATAAACTTTAATTTGAACAAAAACAACAAAAGAACTGTTAAAACTGGTCAAGCAAGTTTAGCTATATATAAAGCGTGCCGATTTTAAAAAAGACTTAGCAGTGACAGTTTTGATCTAAAAAGAGCATTTGGATTTTCCGCAATATTGTAAAATGTCAAAGTAATTAATCAAGTGAAGTCAAAATAGATATACATTGGTCTCAACAAAACAACAACAAAAAAAACAACAAAAAAACACGTCATTATACAAAAACGAAGTTAGTTAGATTGTGGGGGTAAAAACGAAGAAGAATAAACAAACAATACTTCAATTACATGATAAGTATATCATAAGACAGTTTAGAAAATAGCTGAAACAGCATGAAGTACGTTGGAACTGATATCACAGTCTATTTGGTCAGACTCAACAAGGAAACTGATTTGATCCTGTGTGCGAAGACGTACTGGTTTATCTGTCTCGGCCTTCTTTGCGAAAATATTTCCGTCTCTTGTCCAGAAAGCACGAATTTCTTCTTGTCTTAGCATTGATCAAATGTCTAACAAGTTCATGATTAAATGGCTTCAGATCCTCTGTGATGAAGACTGTTTGGATTGTTTTTGAGATTTTTTCTCGACATAAAAACGGCGTTTTTGACACGGTATCTCTTAAATTTTACAATTAATTGTTTTTTGGCTCTGCCTACAATATGGCAACGTTCGACATCGTCGGTCGTGATTGAACTGTCCTTCAATATTGATTTGTTAATGTTATCAACGACGTACGTGGTTAGATAAGCTTCAGTTTGACCGGTTGGTTCAGCGATGTTGTTGAATCGAATGGAATTCCTGCGACCATATTGTTGGAAATCATTCAGTTCAAGTTGTAGGTCGTAATGTTTGTTGTGCAATGAACTGGTGTTCACATTCATTGGTGACTTTGGACTTTTCCTCAATGACGACATTTTGCTGCTTCAATTGTTCATCTTGAGAATTGATGGTTTCCATCAGTTTATTTTTCGTTTACACAAGCGGTTTGAAAGCGGCAATAGCAACATCCATAGCTGATTTCACGACGGGACCCAATACATTGGTTAATATGGGTGTAACGTTAGTAAGAAAAGTTTCTTCTATAAATGTTTTGCAACCATGTCTGCAAATGATGGGCCTTTCTTACCCTTTTTACCAAATTTACTGATGTCTGGTAGTGAATTCTGGCGTTTTAAAGGCGTACCATTTTCCTTGTCAGGTTTACGCTTAATGGAAGAAGATCGTTTCTTACCTGAAGGTTCTGTATTCATGCTGTCCAGCATATCACTTGTCATGTTCACGACTTTGTCCATGGTTATTCCAAAACGTTTGTGTACAACAACAAACACTTTGTATACAAACAAACACAGTTTGTGTAGTCCGCGTAGACTGTCAACAATGGATCTCATTCAGCGCACGGGATTTCACATAACGCGAACAAAGGAAAATACTATGATGTCCAGTAATGTCAATTTTGACTCAATAAGTTATTTTTTACTTACTTCCTATAAACTCCTTTCCTGAAACGCTCTTGAAAAGACGTTTTAAATGCACCAAAAATATTTCATATTAAACGATGTTTTTTACTGAAAATCTGAAAATGATCAGAGCAAATTTATCTGCTCATTCCACACATCATCGCACATTCAATCACCCATGTAGTAAATGAATTCCAATTAAACATTTACATAAATAAAATGTATATTATATATGAAGTCAATGTTAAACAATTAAATACAATTATTCAAACTACGGAAGTGTATATCGACTCCGTGAATGGATTCTGATGAAAATCGTCAAAGATGAGTTCATTTTTTCTGTGAATGGATTCTGATGAAATTCAGAATATATAAATAAATTATATGTGTTCATTTTCAAGTCACCTACCCCACAAATATAAGGATTGAAAGCAAAACTATTTAACTATATATACATATACGACCAATTTCATGTAAACCTCCCAGGCGTAGATGAACGTAGTCTTAATCAACTACTGACACCGTGTTAATCAGTCGATAACCACAACGTTTAAATGTAAGTCAACATATACGCTGCTCGATATGTCAACCAACTAATGACACTACTACTTCTACTACTACTTCTACTACTACTACTACTACTAGCATGGGGTTTTATGGTATCACGGTGGTTTGACGAAAAAAATAAATTGTAAACAATATACAAAAATGAAAATGTAATAAATTTTACTTAAACATGCCAGAATTAGATTTGAAAAGAAGGGAACCATCATTAAGGTTATTATTTTAAAATTTCATATAGTGTATCCTGTATTTGTTAGTAACTGGTATTAGATTCAGTGAGTTACCATTTCTAGAAACAATAATGTACAACAGACTCATCAGACTAAAAATTAATCAATTTTATAACCATCAAGGTAATGGAAAATGCGTTTATGGAGACTAGGGGTGATATCCTTTTATTTATGATAAATATATTTATTTTTGTCAATTATTTTATTATATCTATCTAAAGTCACATCTATCAAATAATTATCATATTTTCGCAGAGATACATACTGTTTTATAGATTAGACACTTCCGTGATACCATAGAACCCTTGATATCAAAGGAAGCTAGTCTACTACTACTACTACAAATAATAATACTACAAATAATAATAATAGTAATAATAATACAACAACAACAACAAATAATAATAATAATAAAAATATTAATAATATACTTAATATTAAAGTTATTTCCTTATTAATATACTACAATATTTAATATTAGTATTATTAGTATTATAATTATTTAGTTATTAAGTGAATCATTACGATGTATATTATTATTATTTCAGATCAACAATGAGCGACTACATCCGTTCGTTGTCACTGAAACTGTGCGAGATTATGGACAATATCGGCGTCTCCGAGGAAATGAGAAAGATGAGCATGTAAACAAGCATAACGCGTGATATAGTGAACAATTTAAGCAGCCATTTTTTTGGTGTCAATAAGACATTGTACACATTTGGTAGTGCATCTGAAGGTACATCAACGGCGGGTTTACATTCGGATTTGGATGGGCTTATATGTAACGAAGATTACCCTGTGCTTGGGAATATGTGTGAAGTTCTGCCTGATGGAAGATGTCATCTAATTATTAGAGATGATATTACCGCACCGGGGTACGTGAAACTACACATCGTTGAGGATAGCATTCTTCGTAATGTATTCAACGCACGGTATGCAGAGGATAAAGTCAGTGTTGACCGATATGGCAGATGGGTGAGGAACAATAAATCATCATATCGTATTGATGATCTATTTGATGAAGAAAATAGACCAGCTGCCAGTCGTCGTTCTCAACCAGGATACACATCAGTAGACATTGTTGAAGCCTATAGATGTAAGACATGTCCATCTTTTGCATTAAACTTGATCACACGCCTCCGTCTCAGAAATAGATATCCACAAGAATTTATCGATTTGTTAAACTCATATGGGTGCTTGTTTGTTCCAACCGGTTACCTATTTAGCGAGGAGAAGAATCTCGAATGAAGGGTTTCATTCTCGCTCCAAGAAAGACAACTCATGTTCCGACTTACACCTGTTCAGTTCAAGTGTTATGTCCTATTAAAGATCATTAAGAAGGATTTAATAAAACGTGAAATGAGGCACGATTCTCTCAGCTCGTACCACTGTAAGACATGTATCTTGTATATGGTGGAAATATTACCAGCAGAATTATGGACGCCTGATAATTTAATGACATGTGTGTTCTATTGTATGAACACTTTAATGCATTTGGTCAATGTCTGCTTCTGTCCAAACTATTTCATTAAAGAGGCGAATGTGTTTGCCAGGAAGATTCAGGGGAATGTACGAGTGCAACTGTATCAAGTTATACACGGGCTACTATCAGAGGGATGTACGTTCTTACTCCGTATACTTTGTGACGGTCTGGGAGAACAACTTGCACGTGCAGCTTGTAATCCGTATACCCCTTGCCCGGTTTTACGGAAACCAATGGTTCTTAATATATATGTCAATAGATTAATCACAGCAATTTATTTTTCATGTATGAAATTCTATTGGTGTCAATATATATGCATGGACACAGAATTACGCGTTTCGTTAGAAAAATCACTGTCACATTTATGTAGGCTACGAAGTATAGATGTCATGACGGAACATTCAGAAGAAGAAACAAAAAAAAAAGTCCGCAATAATGTCACTTATACCACACATTAAGCCAATCATCGCCCAAACTATTCTGACATATGGAATAGAAAACATAGAAGACGTCCGAACTAGAAGATTGTGTTTGTCTCTCATACTGAATTACTTAAACAAAAGTATGTATGACAATAGAAATGATGTCTATATGTCTCGGGTATATTTCTATTCTGCACCTGCTTGGTCGCTATGATGTTTGTGAAAAATGGTTACAACAGCAAGAACGGTGTATTTCAATTATGACAACTGCATGTTGGTGTCGTTTCCGTACAATAAGACATACTCTAAACCAGACGCTACTCCACACAGTATCGGACGGTAATGTTACTTTGCAGGAGGCAGCACCGTATTCACTCCATGCGTAATGTTAATATCACAGGCATTAACGCTATTGCCTGACGCGTTAAGGTATGAAATGTTCCGGTCGGTCGGTACACCAGCAGGATCACGTCATATCTGTGATGACGTCTGGTATGACTGCGCGGCGGTTGACGTTAAAGTGTTCCTCTTCTTTATGCAGTACCTCGTTTATTGACAACTGAACAAGAAAGCACACATGAAAGTCGCCGTAGACAACATGAAGTGGGTGATCAAAGTCGATCCGAGCCTTAATCACAAGGAAACCGCCTACAACTTATTAGGGTGGATATACGTCCAGGAGAATAAAACTGACTAAGCTATCGCGTGCTTTGTAAAATCTTGGAAAATAAAACCATTGCATAACGCGGCAAAGTGGCACATTATGGAACTTCTGAGTAGGAACGCATCATGAAATGAGAATAATGTTTCTATGGAAGCGCATATTACCACTGTATAACGCGGCCACATGACACCGTATTGTACTTGTGAGTAGGAACGCGTCATGAAATCATAATTAGTTAACTATGAAAACTCATACAACCACTATAATAAGGCAACATAACACATTATTGGACTTATGAGTAGGACGGCGTTGTGAAATCAGATTAATATATCTATGGAAGCGATACAACCACTGTATAACGCGGCAACATGACACATTATTGGATTTCTGAGTAGGAACAAATAATGAAATAAAAAAAAGATATCTAAGGAAGCACATACAACCACTGTATAACACGACAGAATAGCACATTATTGAACTTTTGTGTACAAATACATCATGACACGTGAATTTAATGGATACGCATACAACCAATGCATATCATGGCTAAATAATAGGTTGTTATTTATTTAATTCTGAGTAGCATTACATCATAATATTATAATTATATTTTAGTAAGCGTAAACACCGCTATATAAAACGCAGCACAATAGCACATTATGAACTGAGTAGGACCTTGTACTGTAACCAGCATTATTTAGCAGTGTAAGTGTAACAACCAAAACATAATGCGGCAAAATGGAACATTATTGAACTTCTGAGTAGGAGCGTGTGCCGAACCAGAATTATTTAGCAGTATAAGTGTAATCAGCCAGAACATAACGTGGCGAAATGGCATATTAATGAACTAGTAGGACCGTGTACCGAAACCAGAATTATTTAGCTGTGTAAGTGTACCCAACCAGAACATAACGCGCAAAATGGCACATTATTGAACTTCTGAGTAGGACCGTGTACCGAAACCAGAATTGTTTAGCTGTGTAAGTGTATTCAGCCAGAACATATTGTGGAACTTCCGAGTATAAAGTTTAATGAAACCAGTATAATTTAAATGTAGAAGCACTGCATAACGTGCTAAATTTGCACATAATTAAACACCTGTAGTAACAGTAACGCGTCATGCCACCAATATGTAGGACTCGGCGCCAGGAGACCGGTCCTGTAGTACTTCAAGCCAGGAGACCGGTCCTATAGGAAACCGGTCATAAATGATTCTATTCTGTACAGCTATTACACTCAAATTAGCTAGGCATTCCTTTAATGTTTCACGAATGTATAACTTACAGACTAACCTACAGTTGGACAAAACGGTTTCATTACAGAATAATACCGATGACAACACATTGGTACCATGCATTGTTTAATGTCAAATATGTAAGTGTGCCTTTTGTAAAACTACATTATAGCGCAATTGCTATAGATATAATAAATCAAAACAAGATGTTTAGCTAAATGTAAGTGTTAATATGTTAACTAAACACTATTTAATAAACAAAGTCTAGCACAACTGAATACGATTTATATTTAATAAATGCAAACTAGATTTAAAAAATAATGTGACGTCTCATTAATTATTTTAGTAATTAGTCCATTCCCAAGCATGTTAAAAAAAGAGTATGATAATGGACCTTTGGAAACGGCCGAGCCCAACACATACGAAATATTGCAGTCTCAGTTTGATTGAGACTGTCCATGAGCGGTAGTGAAATATGCTAGCTACCTAAACCCATTATTTCATTGCTAGACATAAACTAATATTTAGAAAATGAAGTCCAATTGAACATTTAGATAAATAAAATGTATATTATATATGAAGTCGATGTAAAGCAATTAAATACAATTATTCAAACTACGGAAGTGTAGATCGACCCCGTGAATGGATTCTGATGACCTTCGCCATAGACGTGTTCATTTTCTCCGTGAATGGATTCTGATGAAATTCGTCATACATTTGTATATGTGTTCATTTTCAAGTCACCTACCCCACACTATAAGGATTGAATGCAAATCTATTTAACTATATATACATATATGAGATGTCATAGGTTTACCACCACCAATTTCATGTAAACCTCCGAGGTGTAGATGAATATACAGTAATCCCTCCTTGATGGAAATGGGCATTATTCATAATTTTGATAAATCATCATAATAATAAGATGACCAATCAGTGACCAGATAGTTGATACACCCCTAAATTATGGTAGGTGATAAACTCGGTCTTTATCCTTGATGTTCAACGAAGTTTACTTTTATAATTAAGGTATTTACAGTGTGGTTATTTTAACACCCTGCATATTTCATGCAAGTGTTTGCAAATTGATTCAATGTATGTGTCTTTCAAAATAAAATCGTGAAAATTATCATGCTTTATTTTGCCGAAGATTTTTTTATTTTACTATAGAACCTAAATAATGTGTAACGCAAATGTTATCATCTAGTGAAAACGAAATAAAATCGCAACATTTTGGAAATGGAAAATCGTGAATCATTAGGGGAAAACAGCCCATTTATATTCGATTTTATTTGTGTGTTAATGAGAAGCATATTAACCACAAACCCGCTACATATATATAATAGCCTTTCCTTTCTTTACAGTAAGACTATTCCATTTATGTGACAAAGGGTGTTTTGGGGGAAATGACAGACCAGTAGCCGGACATTGTAAACCCTGATCAGCCAGCTAGATACTCGCAGGCTGATCTGGGTTTACAATGGACACAAAGGCTA
>JAWPHD010011901.1:0-79911 GCA_037043455.1 Cyrtodaria siliqua
TGACCTTGAGCCTTCATAAATTCGAATATCTACTAGATAGTATTTTTGAAATTCGTCACCATAGTAAATTTAAAAAAAAAGATGTACCATTTTAAGGCATTGACTTTTATAGTGGGACTAAAGGGCTCAACTGGATGTAAATAATATGAGCAGGTTTGTATAAAAGAAATGTAGAATTGTATATCAATGATTACTTTTTAATTACCTGGCCATGTGATATTTATCAATCTGATTACTTCATCTCATTACTACTGCCTACTATCAGATGATCTTGTTATTTCAGGGGAGGGATGTATTTGGCTCAAGTTTGGCTAGCTTTAAAATAAATCAAACTTTAATTAATATAAACACTCAAACCAAGTTTGACATGTGACCCGGGGGCAGAGGCAAATTTGACCCCAGTGTCACCATTTGAACAAACTTGGTAGAGGACCATATTAGCTGAGTGTAAATACAAAATTGTAAAACTGTTGGCTCTTATAGTTTCAGAGAAGAAGATTTTTTAAGTTTTTCCCTATATAAGTCTATGTAAAACATGTCACCCCTGGGGTGGGGCCAAATTTGACCCCAGTGTCACCATTTGAACAAACTTGGTAGAGGACCATATTAGCTGAGTGTAAATACAAAATTGTAAAACTGTTGGCTCTTATAGTTTCAGAGAAGAAGATTTTTTAAGTTTTTCCCTATATATAAGTCTATGTAAAACTGCGACCCCTGGGGCGGGGCCAAATTTGACCCCAGGGTCACCATTTGAACAAAACTGGTAGAGGATCCATAAGCTGATAATAAATAAAAAAATATTAAACCTTTATCTCTTGTAGTTTCAGAGAAGATTTTTGAAGTTCTTCCCTATAACTCTATGTAAAACTGATCCAACAAGGGCCCCTAAGCTCCCCATTAAAGAAAAAATGAACCCATGAACCAAGGCTTCTTATGAGAAAAAATAATAATAATAAAAAAAAATAATAATAAAATAATAACAAGAGGCCTAAGAGGGCCTGTGAACGCTCTACTTGCTGTTATACCATTGATGAATCGAGTCGTACTACATGGTGTCTAGAGTGTACACAAGGTTTTTCAAGTATTTGACCTAGTGACCTAGTTTTTGACCCCATGGGACCCATTTTCGAACTTGACCAAAATATAATTAAGACAACATTTCGACAAAGTTTCATCAAGATCGGGTCAGAAATATGGCCTCTAGAGTGTACACAAGGTTTTTCAAGTATTTGACCTAGTGACCTAGTTTTTGACCCTGTGTGACCCATTTTCAAACTTTAGCAAGCTATAATTGAGACAAATATTCTGACAAAATTGCATCAAGATCGGGTCAAAAATATGGCCTCTAGAGTGTACACACGGTTTTTCCAAAGTTTGACCTAGTGACCTAGTTTTTAACACCATGTGACCCATTTTTGAACTTGACCAAATTATAATTAAGACAAACATTTTGACAAAGTTTCATCAAGATTGGGTCAGAAATACGGCTTCTAGAGTGTACACAAGGTTTTTCAAGTATTTGACCTAGTGACCTAGTTTTTAACCCCATGTGACCCATTTTCGAACTTGACCAAGATATAATTAAGACAAACATTCTGACAAAGTTGCATCAAGCTCGGGTCAAAAATATGGCCTCTAGAGTGTACACAAGGTTTTTCCAATATTTGACCTAGTGACCTAGTTTTTAACTTCATGTGACCCATTTCCGAACTTGATCAAGATATAATTAAGATAAACAATTTGACAAAGTTTCATCAAGATTGGGTAACAAATATGACCTCTAGAGTGTACACAAGTTTTTTCAAGTATTTGACCTAGTGACCTAGTTTTTGACCCCACATGACCCATTTTTGAACTTGACCAAGATTTCATTGAGACAAACATTCTGACAAAGTTTCATGATGATTGCATCAGAAATGTGGCCTCTAGAGTGTACACAAGAAAAGTTAACGGACGACGGACGACGGAAAACGGTCAACACACCATCCCATAAGCTAAAAACAAACTTTACCGAGCTGTTATTGACATTAACAATCTGGTAAAGTTTGGTAAAGATCGAATGAAAAAAAAAAGGCGTCTAGAGTGTACACAAGGTTTTTAAAGTATTTGACCTAGTGACCTAGTTTTTGACCCCATGGGACCCATTTTCGAACTTGACCAAAATATAAATAAGACAACATTTCGACCAAGTTTCATCAAGATCGGGTCAGAAATATGGCCTCTAGAGTGTACACAAGGTTTTTCAAGTATTTGACCTAGTGACCTAGTTTTCGACCCTGTGTGACCCATTTTCGAATATTAGCAAGCTATAATTGAGACAAATATTCTGACAAAATTGCATCAAGATCGGGTCAAAAATATGGCCTCTAGAGTGTACACACGGTTTTTCCAAAGTTTGACCTAGTGACCTAGTTTTTAATACCATGTGACCCATTTTCGAACTTGACCAAGATATAATTAAGACAAACATTTTGACAAAGTTTCATCAAGATTGGGTCAGAAATACGGCTTCTAGAGTGTACACAAGGTTTTTCAAGTATTTGACCTAGTGACCTAGTTTTTAACCCCATTTGACCCATTTTCAAACTTGACCAAGATATAATTAAGACAAACATTCTGACAAAGTTGCATCAAGCTCGGGTCAAAAATATGGCCTCTAGAGTGTAAACAAGGTTTTTCCAATATTTGACCTAGTGACCTAGTTTTTAACTTCATGTGACCCATTTCCGAACTTGATCAAGATATAATTAAGATAAACAATTTGACAAAGTTTCATCAAGATTGGGTAACAAATATGACCTCTAGAGTGTACACAATTTTTTTCAAGTATTTGACCTAATGACCTAGTTTTTGACCCCACATGACCCATTTTTGAACTTGACCGAGATTTCATTGAGACAAACATTCCGACAAAGTTTCATCAAGATCGGGTCAAAAACATGGCCTCTAGAGTGTACACACGGTTTTTCCAAAGTTTGACCTAGTGACCTAGTTTTTAACACCATGTGACCCATTTTTGAACTTGACCAAGATAAAATTAAGACAAACATTTTGACAAAGTTTCATCAAGATTGGGTCAGAAATACGGCTTCTAGAGTGTACACAAGGTTTTTCAAGTATTTGACCTAGTGACCTAGTTTTTAACCCCATGTGACCCATTTTCAAACTTGACCAAGATATAATTAAGATTGAACTTGACTGAGATTTCATTGAGACAAACATTCTGTCAAAGTTTCATCAAGATCGGGTCAAAAACATGGCCTCTAGAGTGTACACACGTTTTTTCCAAAGTTTGACCTAGTGACCTAGTTTTTAACACCATGTGACCCATTTTTGAACTTGACCAAGATAAAATTAAGACAAACATTTTGACAAAGTTTCATCAAGATTGGGTCAGAAATACGGCTTCTAGAGTGTACACAAGGTTTTTCAAGTATTTGACCTAGTGACCTAGTTTTTAACCCCATGTGACCCATTTTCAAACTTGACCAAGATATAATTAAGACAAACATTCTGACAAAGTTGCATCAAGCTCGGGTCAAAAATATGGCCTCTAGAGTGTAAACAAGGTTTTTCCAATATTTGATCTAGTGACCTAGTTTTTAACTTCATGTGACCCATTTCCGAACTTGATCAAGATATAATTAAGATAAACAATTTGACAAAGTTTCATCAAGATTGGGTAACAAATATGACCTCTAGAGTGTACACAAGTTTTTTCAAGTATTTGACCTAGTGACCTAGTTTTTGACCCCACATGACCCATTTTTGAACTTGACCAAGATTTCATTGAGACAAACATTCTGACAAAGTTTCATGATGATTGCATCAGAAATGTGGCCTCTAGAGTGTACACAAGAAAAGTTAACGGACGACGGACGACGGACGACGGAAAACGGTCAACACCCCATCCCATAAGCTAAAAACAAACTTTACCGAGCTGTTATTGACATTAACAATCTGGTAAAGTTTGGTAAAGATCGAATGAGAAAAAAAAGGCGTCTAGAGTGTACACAAGGTTTTTAAAGTATTTGACCTAGTGACCTAGTTTTTGACCCCATGGGACCCATTTTCGAACTTGACCAAAATATAAATAAGACAACATTTCGACCAAGTTTCATCAAGATCGGGTCAGAAATATGGCCTCTAGAGTGTACACAAGGTTTTTCAAGTATTTGACCTAGTGACCTAGTTTTCGACCCTGTGTGACCCATATTCGAATATTAGCAAGCTATAATTGAGACAAATATTCTGACAAAATTGCATCAAGATCGGGTCAAAAATATGGCCTCTAGAGTGTACACACGGTTTTTCCAAAGTTTGACCTAGTGACCTAGTTTTTAATACCATGTGACCCATTTTCGAACTTGACCAAGATATAATTAAGACAAACATTTTGACAAAGTTTCATCAAGATTGGGTAACAAATATGACCTCTAGAGTGTACACAAGGTTTTTCAAGTATTTGACCTAGTGACCTAGTTTTTGACCCCACATGACCCATTTTTGAACTTGACCGAGATTTCATTGAGACAAACATTCTGACAAAGTTTCATCAAGATCGGGTCAAAAACATGGCCTCTAGAGTGTACACACGGTTTTTCCAAAGTTTGACCTAGTGACCTAGTTTTTAACACCATGTGACCCATTTTTGAACTTGACCAAGATAAAATTAAGACAAACATTTTGACAAAGTTTCATCAAGATTGGGTCAGAAATACGGCTTCTAGAGTGTACACAAGGTTTTTCAAGTATTTGACCTAGTGACCTAGTTTTTAACCCCATGTGACCCATTTTCAAACTTGACCAAGATATAATTAAGATTGAACTTGACTGAGATTTCATTGAGACAAACATTCTGTCAAAGTTTCATCAAGATCGGGTCAAAAACATGGCCTCTAGAGTGTACACACGTTTTTTCCAAAGTTTGACCTAGTGACCTAGTTTTTAACACCATGTGACCCATTTTTGAACTTGACCAAGATAAAATTAAGACAAATATTTTGACAAAGTTTCATCAAGATTGGGTCAGAAATACGGCTTCTAGAGTGTACACAAGGTTTTTCAAGTATTTGACCTAGTGACCTAGTTTTTAACCCCATGTGACCCATTTTCAAACTTGACCAAGATATAATTAAGATTGAACTTGACTGAGATTTCATTGAGACAAACATTCTGTCAAAGTTTCATCAAGATCGGGTCAAAAACATGGCCTCTAGAGTGTACACACGTTTTTTCCAAAGTTTGACCTAGTGACCTAGTTTTTAACACCATGTGACCCATTTTTGAACTTGACCAAGATATAATTAAGACAAACATTCTGACAAAGTTGCATCAAGCTCGGGTCTAAAATATGGCCTCTAGAGTGTACACAAGGTTTTTCCAATATTTGACCTAGTGACCTAGTTTTTGACCCCACATGACCCATTTTTGAAGTTGACCGAGATTTCATTGAGACAAACAAAAAACCAACAATTTCCTGATTGGTCCATTTTCAATCCGTTTGTAAAACGAAAATAAACCATAATGTCAACGAAATGGGGATCGAACATGTACCATGTAAATATAAAGGTATGATTATATAGATAATGTAAAAATACCAAGATATGGACAAGTCAAAACGGCCTATCACTATAATATATAGCGAATGTTAAAAACGATTAGTTGAGTCTAATGTTGGGCTTCATCTGCACGAGGAATATTTTCTGTGGTACTATGATAACAGCGGGGCTCAAGCGATTTCCATGGTTCATAGATCAGGCGGCGACGCGTATAAGCGCGGTCCTGCAGCCTGTTATATGAACTGCGCGATCCTGACCGTGGGATCCGAGCCATTACGTTTGAGTACGGGCCCTAAAACTCGCTTAAAACTTAGAATAGGACAAACCATATCATGACAGGCAGAATACAATATAACAGATACAAAAAGTTAGGTAAATAGAGAAGATGTACAGTATAAACCATAACTATGGTGCACACGGACATTGTAATATGGACCCATGGCCGAATCCGCCATCCTTCCTGACACTCGGTAGTGACTGGGGTCGTAACTCACCCTGGATCCAGCTCTGTGAGCACTGAGTAAGGCTAACGATGAGGAAGCGGCACCGGACCCCATGTCAAGAATGGTGACAAACATTGCACGGTGGGGTCGCGCTGCCAAATCAATGCCTCAACTATGCTGGTACATAGTAGGCGAGTCTCTCCACTGACACATATACAGCTTTTTTCAAGTATTTGACCTAGTGACCTAGTTTTTGACCCCACATGACCCATTTTTGAAGTTGACCGAGATTTCATTGAGACAAACATTCTGACACAGTTTCATCAAGATCGGGTCAAAAATATGGCCTCTAGAGTGTACACACGTTTTTTTCAAAGTTTGACCTAGTGACCTAGTTTTTAACACCATGTGACCCATTTTTGAACTTGACCAAGATATAATTAAGACAAACATTTTGACAAGGTTTCATCAAGATTGGGTCAGAAATACGGCTTCTAGAGTTTACACAAGGTTTTTCAAGTATTTGACCTAATGACCTAGTTTTTAACCCCATGTGACCCATTTTCAAACTTGACCAAGATATAATTAAGACAAACATTCTGACAAAGTTGCATCAAGCTCGGGTCAAAAATATGGCCTCTAGAGTGTACACAAGGTTTTTCCAATATTTGACCTAGTAACCTAGTTTTTGACCCCACATGACCCCACATGACAGAAATGTGGCCTCTAGAGTGAACAAAAGCAAAAGTTAACGGACGGACGGACGACGGACAACGGACAACACACCATCCCATAAGCTCTGCTGGCCCTTGGCCAGTAGAGCTAAAAATTAAAAAGGACATTTATCAATTTAAGGGCAACAACTCAGGCATTACTAGGACGATTCCAAAATAAATTTGCCGCATCACATCCCACTATTGGGATAAACATTATAATAACGTTTAATGACAATCAAACAAGGGGTTATCAAGATATGGCTGTGGACGGACAGAATTAAGCAATTTTTATCAATTAAACGGCAATAACTCTGGCGTTACTAGGTCGATTCCGAAATAAATTTGCCACTTCACATCCCACTATAGGGATAAACATTCTAATGAAGTTTAATGAAAATCAAACAAGCGGTTATCAAGATATGGCTGTGGACGGACAGAATTAAGCAATTTTTAGCAATTAAAGGGCCATAACTCTGGCGTTACTGGGGCGATTCCGGAAAAAAATAGCCGCGTGTCATCCCACTATCAATTTAAACATTATTACCAAGTGTAATGAAAATCCGGACGGAAGGAAGGACGGAAAGACGGACGGACGGAAGGATGGACGGACAATGCCAATTTAATATCCCTCCACCTTCGGCAGGGGATCACAATAACGGACATGTATTGAACCAATAACAATAATGGACATGTATTGCATCAATAACAATAATGGACATGTATTGCACCAATAACAATAATGGACATGTATTGCACCAATAACAATAATGGACATGTATTGCATCAATAACAATAATGGACATGTATTGCATCAATAACAATAATGGACATGTATTGCACCAATAACAATAATGGACATGTATTGTACCAACAACAATAATGGACATGTATTGCACCAATAACAATAATGTACATGTATTGCACCAATAACAATAATGGACATGTATTGAACCGATAACAATAATGGACATGTATTGCACCAATAACAATAATGGACATGTATTGCACCAATAACAATAATGGACATGTATTGCACCAATAACAATAATGTACATGTATTGCACCGATAACAATAATAATACTGTAGATTGTTTTTTCAAAAGAACTTTTATTACCTTTCATTACCTTTTATTTAATTATTAGCAAGCAGATTTAAATTACTGATACTGGATTAAATAATGGCGGTTTTAATTTTTGTACTTGATAACTAGTTGTAGATTGCCGCGAGTCCCTTTAAATGTTACCTATCAGGAAAATCGCACATGAAGGAAAACTACTGGCTTTGTACAGTAGAAACTTCCGCGAATCGAAGAAAACAGCTTCGTAATTCGTTTAAATCAATAAGGAAATAAAAAAGTACTTTAAATATGTGACCTCGAATGGGGAATGGGGTCAGACACAATTCTCTATTGCATCTATAGCTGACTGAAAACAATTTGTGAATGAACGGTGTTATAATGCTTCTCCATGAATCATGTTATTTTATGTCTAAATAAAGAGAAAAGTCAATATTCGTAATATCAGCACGCTTCCATCAGTTGTCAATCCATCAAGAGCCATAAAATAATGGAAGAGTTTAACATAAATTCCTCACTGTCATTCTACTGAAAATACTGAAATACAAGCTTTAAAGGAAAGACGGCAATCTTGATTTTTTAAAACTCCCAGTATCACATTAGTTTTTGTTCATAACTTGCATATTTGCAAATTATTGTTAAATAATTGCGTGAATAGTTCAAAGCAATGTTTTCCTACTAATTGTTGATCATAGTGTACAAATAATGCACATGTATTAAACCTACATGACTAGTAGAGTAACGAAGAAAATTTGAAAACTCAAATTTCATTTCATTTTTTTTATATTACTACCATATCATCCCTTATTTTTTAATAGTTTTATCTTTATATATTTACATTAATTTTTAATTAATACTTCATTTCTTCATCTTTCATTAGTTTTTGCACACACTATGACCAGTTTATGTGTCGACGTGCCGTAAAACACTATTCGTTCATTTCATTTTTTTATATTACTACCATATCATCCCTTATTTTTTAGTAGTTTTATCTTTATATATTTACATTAATTTTTAATTAATACTTCATTTCTTCATCTTTCATTAGTTTTTGCACACAATATGACCAGTTTATGTGTCGACGTGCCGTAAAACACCATTCATTCATTTTATTTTTTTTCCTATTTCCTTTTTGCAAGCACGTTTTAAGTCAAAATGATACTGCCGGTCTGCAGTAATTAATCGAGCTTATTTTAATGCTTGATAAAGATTGCAGAGTGTCCCTATAAACATCCTTGATTTCAGCTGGCAAATATTGAATGTGGAAGTCTTAATAGGAAAATCGTTGTCTCTGAAGTTGTAAGCCTCAAGGGAATTAGATGAAACTATCCACATCTTTATCCTTCTGGTTGAAACTCTTGACGCACATTAGATTATTTTTTTAACGACCATAGATTATAATTGGTACAGCACTACATGTAACAGACAGGGATGACACTATTATGGAGGGATTATAGAACCTGAGTTTATGTATACAGATGTTGAACTAAACTAATGGAAAATCTAACAGCTGCGTAACTTACTATAAACAAGAAACAGTCAGTTACAGAAATAAAATTAGACCACTCTGTACATTTGAAAATGCAGCACTTGGTATTCTTGAATTTGTTGTCCTCGTGCAAAATGCGTTTTAACTGAAAAAAGTACAGCGAATCTTATGCAACTTTTATCAGCATGTGTTGATCTATGGGACAAAGAGACTTGTGTACTAACATAAAATACAATCTTAATTTTAACAAAACAAGAGGCCCAAGAAGGCCTGTTGACGCTCTACTGTGTAAAGATGTCATATTTAGCCTTTTCCTATATAAACTTTGGGTCGCCACGGCAGCCATTTTGATTAATGCAAGAAAACAAAAAGCCAACCCAAGGAACATGTATATGATATTTCAGTAGAATGGAATCAGTGGTTTCGGAGATGTCGTTTGAAATTTACTTAAATTTGACCTAGTTTTAGCCATGGCGGCCATCTTGGATGACTGGCGGCCGCGAAAAACAAAAATCTGAGAGAGACTATCCCAAATATCATTGTGCTTAAGTTTCATCAAAATCTTTCAGGGCGTTTCAGAGAAGATGTAATTTTTAACCTTTTCCTATAAAATTCTATGTAAACTTTGGCTCGCTGTGGCGGCCATTTTGATTATTTGACGATAACGAAAAACACACAGTTGATAGCGGCTAACCCAAGGAACATGTATATGATATATCACAAGAATGGAATAAGTGGTTTCGGAGGAGATGTCGTTTGAAATTTACTTAAATTTTACCTAGCTTTAGCTATGGCGGCCATCTTGGATGACAGGCGGCCGCAAAAAACACAAATCTGAGAGGGACTATCCCAAATATCATTGTGCTTAAGTTTCATCAAAATCTTCAGGCGGTTTCAGAGAAGATGTAATTTTTAACCTTTTCTTATATAACTCTTATGTAAACTTTGGGTTGCCGTGGCGGCCATTTTGATTATTTGACGATAACGAAAAACACAAACTTGATAGAGGCTAACCCAAGGTACATGTATATGATACTTCACAAGAATGGAATAAGTGGTTTCGGAGGAGATGTCGTTTGAAATTTCCTTAAATTTGGCCTAGTTTTAGTCATGGCGGCCATCTTGGATGACTGGCGGCCGTGAAAAACATAAATCTGAGAGGGACTATCCCAAATATCATGGTGATTAAGTTTCATCAAAATCCTTCAAGAGATTTCAGAGAAGATGTCATTTTTAACCTTTTCCTATATAACTCTATGTAAATTTTGAGTCGCCGTGGTGGCCATTTTGATTAATAGACGAAAACGAAAAACACAAACTTGATAGAGGCCAACCCAAGGAACATGTAAATGATATATCAGTAGAATAGAATAAGTGGTTTCGGAGGAGATGTCGTTTGAAATTTCCTTAAATTTGACCTAGTTTTAACCATGGCAGCCATCTTGGATGACTGGCGGCCGCGAAAAACACAAATCTGAGAGGGGCCCTCTCAAGTAACATTGTGATGAAGTTTCATCAAAATCCTGCAAGCGGTTTCAGAGGAGATGTTGATTTTATAAAATTGCTAACAGACAGACGGACGGACAGACGGACGACGGATGAAAAGTGATAGCATAAGTCCTCCTGGCCTTCGGCCAGTAGAGCTAAAAACAGCGAACTAAAAATAATCGAAAATCAAAAATTGTTGCGTTTTCAAATAGTTCAGTAGTCTGGACAAAAATTCTATTCAGTATAAAATTACAAAGGGCAATAACTCTAACTTGAATAATGACAGAGTTACGGTTCTTGCACTCTGCACTTTCTCTCATTACCCTCTATCATTGTGTGAAGTTGTATTTGTAGTTCCATCCGTAGTTTTAAAGATATGCTCGGGACAAAAATTCTAAGTATAAAATTACAAGGGGCAATAACTCTTTAAGTTGAATGAAGACAGAGTTACAATTCTTACACTCTGCACTTCCTCTCATTGCCCTCTATCATTGTGTAAGGTTTCATTGCAGTCCCATCAGTAGTCTTGAAGTTATGCTTCAGACAAGAATTCCAAGTGTAAAATTACAAAGGGCAATAACTATAATTCGAATGAAGACAGAGTTACGGTTCTTGCACTCTGCACATCCTCTCATTGCCCTCTATCATTGTTTGAATTTCATTGCAGTCTCAACAGTAGATTTGAAGTTATGCTACGGACAAGAATTTCAATTGTAAAATTACAAAGGGCAATAACTATAATTCGAATGAAGACAGAGTTACGGTTCTTGCACTCTGCACATCCTCTCATTGCCCTCTATTATTGTGTGAAGTTTCATTGTAGTCCCATCAGTAGTTTTTAAGTCATGCTCCAGACAAAAGTGTGACGGACAGTTGGAATGACGGACGGACGAACAAAAGTTGCGACTATATGCTCCCCCACAAAATTTCGGGGAGCACAAAAACATGAAATGAGACTAACAAATGGTGTTAAAAATGCATGTAATTGCTGAAATCGAACATAAATTATTGGTAGAATTCTGTAAAAATGCCCATGTAGGTTGTCCTTGATGACATCCATAAAACCGAATTACCAAAGCTATATGACTAGTAACCAACCTACAAGTGTGGTGAAAGCCTGTATTTGACGTGAAATAGCCCACATAGGTTATTCCAAGCCACCCAAGAGAGGGAGGATATATAAGTATCCGAGAAACATGCCCTTCTCTATCAAATAGATTTCTCTGTTTCTTTAACATGCTTGAAGGACCCTCTCCGATACAGAAGCATCCAGTTTATAACCCATGCTAAGCGAAGCGACAAATTGCCTATGGACACACTCAAGAAACCCAGTGGAAACCACTGTGGCCCCGTGGTCATATAGAAATATGTACATTACCTCTCCACCAGGCTGATGTGGGAGACATGACGAGCCTCCTCTATCACATACTCCAGACCCTTGTACCATTTGTCCCTTTCCTCAGAAGATATACCTGAAAAACAGACGTAATACTAAACTGTAAATGCCTTTTAAGAAAGATAACCCTTACCTTTATTATATATTAACCTTTCATGTATAAAGTCTTACCAAAAATAATGTAATCCAATGGAAATAGCAAATAAAACAGATGGTAATCTAGGGTTCAAAACAGCAGTAACTGTTGTTTGGGTCTAGAAATTATAGGGTGGCAGTGCAAATCCGTTATTTTGAGATTTTTTTATGACATTTTGACAGCGACACGCGGATGTTGGAGGAGAGTTACCTCCCCTATACGGTAAGGTCAATACGACTGAGGCGCTTGCTTTATTGTTGAAGACTGGATGACAAGCATCTACCTATGTACTACATGTAACCACAGAGTACCAAATCGGTCTAGATTCAGGTTAAAGGCATTTGCTATAGTTTTCCATGCGCAATTTCTTTGGGCGACTTCTCTTCTAAAACTATTGAATGGATTTTCCTACAAATTGACAGGAATGTTGCTTTTGATGTCTAGTTGTACTTTTTGTCTTTTTTTTTTTTTTTGAAATTTTTTTTTGAATTTTTTTATTGTCAATATTTAAATAAAGGCCGATTATTAGATACATAAAATAGTTAAGATATAGCATTTTGCAAAAATTCCAACAAAATTAAAAAATTTAAGCATAATGGTACGGTTCAAAAAAACAATATTAAATCTCAATATGCATGGTGACCTATAAAATTAATTGAATATATTGTCTAAATATATGTTCAAATAAGTGCCTAGGAAGTTTGAACAAATTCTGTTCTTAGGAACATAAAAAAAAGGAAAATATACCATTTCTACATGTATATAATTTCATACAAAACTTGGCCTTTTAGCATAGGGGTAGGGTTTCAAATTCTTTTTCTAAACAAGCATGGGGACCTATCATTTTTATTGCACATTTTGTTTTTATATATGTTAAACTATGTGCTTAGAAAGTTTAAAAAAAATCTATTATTGGGAACATACAAACAAAAAAGGAAATTGTATCATTATGGGCTAATTTGTGCATAAATTGTGGTAATGGTCTCAACCGATTTTGTAAAAAAAATATAGGTTTTACATAAATATGAGCTTTAAATGTTATTGTAATTAAATGTGCTTTACTTTAATACAATTTAAGCAGAATTGTGACCAATGAATAAATGATTAGACTTCAAAAATGTTTTATTTAGCTATTTCATGGACATGTCAACTTTTTGGACAGATTGACATGACGGTGGCATTACAAATTATTTTTTAAAATTTTAACAATCATGGTGACATACCATTATTTTTGCCTTTTCTGTCTATATATATATCAGACTTAATGTACAAAAAGTTTAAAGAAAATCTGTTATGCAGAAAAACTATAGAAAATGTCTTTAAGTTATGGTGTTTGTTGCGTCAATTCTCATACAGCCGCACAGGCCCATTTTCATCAAGATGAATTTCTGGTAAAAGCCCTTTGTGTTCTACATCAAGTTTGCTAAATTTATTATGTTTTATTTTAAAAACAATTAAAAAATTTAAAGTTGATTTTTACATGGCGGCGCTTGTTTTGCATGGCGGTATGTGCCGATAGCGTGGCGGCCTGCCATCGTATAAGTACTCTTGGAGTATTGAATTGAATGTTGTTTAATGGCTAATTAACACAGTATAGGTTATCTGAGCCGCTCCAGAGAGAGGGGAAGTATACATAGGAATCCAGGAACCGTGCCCTACTCTTATTATCAAATAGATTCCTAAGGTTCTTTAAAGTGCTCGGGGGATAGACCGATACACGGGACCGGTTTACGTCCCTATCCGACGGATGAGGCTAAGGGAAAGTGTCTTGCCCAAGAACTCAGTGGAACCACGGATTGAACCCGGGGCCTCCGGTTACAAAACCGCCGTGCTACTGACTGAGCCACGCCAGCCCTCTGCTCTTGGAGAACCCTGTTGTTATTGTTTTATATCCATGTACCGGTAGTTACAACTGTCTTGCCTTGAACCCTGGATTTATCATCCCTGCACTTTTTAAAAAAAAGGTCAGGGATAATGTTATCCCTTTCTGGGCTTTTTTCCACAAGATAGGGAAGAGGCCCAGGCCTGTCCATTTGGAGAAAAAACACATGCTTATTTCTCTTTTTGGGAAAGATGTAAGATTTCATCAATTAAGTAAATATGACAATACTATGCTTTACTTATATTTCCATCTATTATTTATTATAAAGACTGACTTCTCAGTCAGAACTGACTTAATAGAAAAAAACACATTCCAGAATTGATGCTTTTTATCTAAGTCTGAGAGACTGCTGTTTTCTGATTGGGCAAATTCCTGCCACAGTTGGGTAAAAACAGTCAAGTTTTCAATTGGGAAGAGGCCTTTAACAGCTGGCCGTTTACAGGTTTAGGGGTGGGGGGGGGGCCAATTTTTTGTGATGGGGAGGGGTCAAAATGTAGAACTGTCTATATCTGATATTTGTTTTATTCTGCTTCTCAGTTTGCAATACTGACTTTAAAGGGACACATGGCAATCAAACTGCTATTAAGCATTAAAATTAGCGACTCAGTTTATTAATCCAGTAACAATTTGACTTTAAACCTGCTTGCATATACATGTATAATTAAATAAAATGTTGATCAATTTTTCTTCTTACTTCTCCATAGGTTCAAATATATTACTGGTGTAATATAAACTAGTCCAGTTTTTAAACAAGAAGTCAATGACCTTGAAGCTCTACTGATAGGTTTTTGATAACTAGATCAGCATTCCTGTGAAGTATCATGAAAATCCGTCAAGTAGTTTCAGAGTAGTCGCTACAAGTTTTCATTATATAACTCTTATGTAAACAAAGATGGCCGCTGGCGGCCATACTTGACGTCCAATCAAAATAATTTTTGACAAGGATCAACATCATGTCATACCGATCATTTAAGAAAAAATCCCATATCAATATCACTTACAGTTTTCAAGAAGTAGTCGCTACAAACTTGTATTTTGAAAATCTATTTTTAGCCATGGCAGCCATCTTGAATTTCCTGCCGACCTGAAATTTTGCTAGGATCAATTAGACATCAAGAGCAACATTCCTTAAGAAGTTTCATGAAAATCCGTTGAGTAGTTACAGAGGAGTAGTCGCTACAAATCCGTTGAGTAGTTACAGAGGAGTAGTCGCTACAAGTTTTTACTAGGTAACTCTATGTAAACAGAGATGGCCGCTGACAGCCATGTTTAACATCAAAACGATTGTTGACAAGGACCAACATCATGTCATGCTGATCATTTTAGAAAAAGTCCCATATCAATATCACTTATAGTTTTCAAGAAGTAGTCGCTTTTTTTTTTTAATTTATTTTTAGCCGTGGCGGCCATCTTGAAGTTCCGGCCGACTGGAAATTTTGCTAGGATCAGTAAGACATCAAGAGCAACATTCCTGTGAAATTTCATGAAAATCCGTCAAGTAGTTTCAGAGGAGTAGTCGCTACAAGTTTTTATTATATAACTCTATGTAAACAAAGATGGCAGCTGGCGGCCATGTTTAACGTCAAATCAAAATAATTTTTGACAAGGATCAACATCATGTCATACCGATCATTTTAGAACAAATCCCATATCAATATCACTTATAGTTTTCAAGAAGTAGACTACAAACTTGTTTTGAAAATCTATTTTTAGCTGTGGTGGCCATCTTGAATTTCCGACCGACCTGAAGTTTTACTAGGATCAATAAGACATCAAGAGCAACATTCGTGTGAAGTTTCAAGAAAATTCGTCAAGTAGTTTCAGAGGAGTAGTCGCTACAAGTTTTCATCATATAACTCTATGTAAACAAAGATGGCCACTGGCAGCCATGTTCAACGTCGAATCAAAATAATGTTTGACTCTGATAACCATCATGTCATGCTGATCATTTTACAAAAAGTCCCATATCAATATCACTTATAGTTTTCAAGACGTAGTCGCTACAAACTACTTTTTTAAAAATCTATTTTTAGCTGTGGTGGCCATCTTGAATTTCTGACGGATCTGAAATTTTGCTAGGATCAATAAGACATCAAGAGCAACATTCGTGTGAAGTTTCAAGAAAATCCGTCAAGTAGTTTCAGAGGAGTAGTCGCTACAAGTTTTCATTATATAACTCCATGTAAACAAAGATGGCCACTGGCAGCCATGTTTAACGTCGAATCAAAATAATTTTCGACAAGGATCAACGTCATGTCATACTGATCATTTTAGGGAAGACGCATATCAATATCACTTATAGTTTTCAAGAAGTAGTCGCTACAAACTGGGGGTTTTTTTATATTTTTTTAGCCGTGGCGGCCGTCTTGAATTTCCGGCCGACCTGAAATTTTGCTTGGATCAATTAGTCATTAAGAGCAACATTCCTGTGAAGTTTCATGAAAATGCGTTGAGTAGTTTCAGAGAAGTAGTCGCTTCAAGTTTTTACTAAATAACACTATGTAAACAAAGATGGCCGCTGGCAGCCATGTTTAAAGTCGAATCAAAACTATTTTCGACAAGGACCAACATCATGTCATGCTGATCATTTTAGAAAAAGTCCCATATCAATATCACTTAAGAGTTTTCAAGAAGTAGTCACTACAAACTTGTTTTTTCAAAATCTATTTTTAGATTTGGCAGCCATCTTGGATTTCACATCAACATGAATTTTTGCTAGGATCAACTAGACTTCATGGGCAACATTTCTGTAAAGTTTCATGACAATCCATTCAGTAGTTTCAGAGGAGTAGTCGCTACAAAAAAGTTTACGGACGGACTGTCGCACGACGGACGTCGCACCACGGCATAAAGTAGAGCTAAAAATCAATATTGCTGTGTGTCCCTTTAAACTTTCACAATGGTACATGTATATACCACTGGCTCTTAGTGTGGATACATGCCACAAATTAAACTAGAAATGTGTCCATGGGACACGGATGCCCCCACTGAAAACAATCCGTGTAAAACGTAAAATATGACGAAAAAGTGGCCATAACTCGGTTATACTGGATCGATTATGACGCCGAAACGATATGCACATCTTGATATCATAGTATAATTGCACGAAATGCACAAGTTTAACATGCACATCTGCAAAACACACGCCGAGGGTTTCATTTCCTGCGTAACTTTTTCTACACCTCTTTTTCCTCCCAAGGCGATACTTGCTTCCCTAACTGAACCAGAGATAGGTAACCACGCCACAATAACGTGTGACATGTTGAATTAGTAATAAGATAGACCGGTCCGCCCCATAATAGAAGTCTTGGTCTGAGAGGCTTGTGAGTGGGTGGGGTAAATTAATATCCTGGGTTAAAGTCATGCAGATGTTTTAGCAAGTGTTGACATCTGTGATGTACATACTACCTGTACTATAAATAGGTCATCTGGCCCTGCAAGCTATCGATCTTATGCAAAAGCCAAGCGTAGTAAACAAGGGACGTAAATTCGATTAAGTCGGCGTAAGTTTTCACAATAATAATTGAAACAACTTATTTACATACTCTGAAAAGTTTTAATCCTTTCTATTGATTTGATTTCTTCAATTCAAGTCCCTAAAAGACATCCGAAGAGTTTTAATAAGCATCTTCTGCAAAAATATCTAAGAAATGCTTCGTTTGATAGACAGGTTCATTGATGATTATACACATAACTTGTATTGATTGTAATAACAGCAGTGCATTGATCAATCAACATATTTATCAAGTCAGTCGTTTGTTATTCAAGGTTTGCACTAACTAGACAGAGGTATTTGAATAATATACTCAACGTTTTATGTAAAACTATTCACAATAGAGTTCTGTTAACTACTCATTTATTATAACAAATAACTAGTGTTCCATAAGGCCAATGTACCACGGCATATTAACTTGTTAATAATAGAAGATGGCAATTATAAGTATGATGCCATCACCATCATGCCATCATACCATCATGTATCAACTTGTTAACAAGATGGTAAGATGGTACAATGGCGATGGTACAATTGAATTGAATGTTGTTTAACGGCTCATCAACACAATACAGGTTATTTAGAGCCGCCCCAGAGAGAGGGGTAGGATACATAGGAATCCGGGAACCTGCCCTATTCTTATTATCGAATAGATTCCTATTGTTCTTTAACGTGCTCGGAGGATAGACCGATACACGGGACCGCGGTTTACGTCCCCATCCGACAGACGAGGCTAAGGAAAAGTGTCTTGCCCAAGAACACACTGACGGAACTCAGTGGCACCACGGAGGATTGAACCCTGGTACAATGGCGATACTACAATGATATGTTAACTCGATATACCATCATACCATCGCCATGGTAGTTTCACCATGGTACCACTTGTTTACATGTCAATAATGGTGGTACAGTGGTCCTAACAGAACAACGTGCATAACCCTAAATTATCATCATACTTTTTATGCCTCAACCACCTCAACCACCAACGGCAGTTACTACGAATAGCAGAGGATTCATTTCTTTTGTTTTAATGCTTATATATTTGGTTTTATGTACATTTAATGGTAATGATGTTAAAAATATGAAATAGTATAAGTTTAAAGCACGACTGTGCCAAAACTTTATTTGTTATGTTGCGTATGTGCTAAGCACAACTATAATAGCCTTTGCATCCATTGTAAACCCAGATAAGGCTGCAAGCAACTCGTAGGCTGATCAGGGTTTACAATGTCTTGCTGCTGATCAGTCATTTTCAACAAAACACCCCCATCACATAAATGGAATAGTCTTAATTCAAAGAAAGAACAGTCCATTATATATATATACATGTATATACAGTGAAAATCATAGCAGCAGCACAACTGACCTTTGGTATCAAAAGTTAGCATTATCTGCCTGAATGCTTTGGTGTAACTAAACATGTGTTATTATAAATACACTGTTTGTTGACATGAATGTAATTTCTTTATATTTGCTTCCATGGGTTTTGGCACAAAATGACCTATTTATGCGTTGACGTGCCGTAAAACACCATTATTAATTCATTCCTTATATGGGGCCTTATGACGACCGCGTTTTAAAAAATATTCATTTGATATAATTGAATGGACTTTCACATCACTTTAGCACTTATTTCTGAAATTAAAACAATTTGTTTGACTGCATGTATTAAAGTTGTTTTATTACTACCTCGTAATGGGGCATGGGAGTTCTGCGTGACTTCCGACTTCATTCCCCTCGACTTGAATACTTTTTTTAATTCCTTACTTTTAACTTTTTCATAACTCTATGGGCCACTGGCACTTATTGCGTGATGTATGTACGATATCCGGCGCCTGTGTGCTGTTTTTTTCATTCGTCGGATCTGGATGTAATCTGGACGGACTATTTATCATTGGAGCGGTTCTAAAATGATGATGAGCCGTTAAACAACATTCAGCTGGATTAATTATTTTTTCACATCCATTATTACTTATCTCGTCATGACTTTCATTTCTTCTGACATGGGCGTTGCTTCGCATAGTCATGTACTACTACCGGGAGTAATTTGGAAACATAGAAATAAAAAAATAAAAATCTCACAAAGCTGAAAATACAGAGTGACGACGTACTGGATAATGAATTTACCACATTTTACGCAAATAAAATGCTTTTATCCCCACAAATATAGCGTGTACTAGCACAATTTTGGTCCAATGATGAAAAACAAGAGGCCCAAGAGGGCCTGAGCGTTGGGCCTGTGGACGCTCTATTGGCTCAAGATAAAGTGTATGTATAAGGGGCCATAAGTCTTTCAAAAATCACACAATCGGAACATGGTGATGACATAATATTATGCAACTAGGCTTGGTACTGATCATCCCTGCAAAGTTTCGTATGAAATCCAGCCAGAGGTTCAGGAGAACTAGTCTAGCCAGTTAGTGTATTAAAACCTTTAAGGGCTCAACTCATTCAACCAGAACATGACAATGGACGACGGATAACTCGACATCCCATAAGCTCTGCTGCCCGAATCTACTGGCCGAAGCCAGTAGAGTTAAAAAGATAGAAATTGGGATACTAGGCCCTTCCCACTTATGGGACGGGGCACCTCCTCCAAAACCCTTTCCTTATCGGCAGTTTGCACCACGTATCAAGAGTATTTTAAATACAGGCCACGCTACGCCCCTGCTTCATGACCAAGTCAAAACTATCAGATGTGTAGGGTGGCCATTTTTTTACCTAATATTATGCCGGGTGTATGAGGGGCTATCACCTTCCTGTTCGATAGACACTCCCTCGCTGGTGGGTGTCCAGGGTAGTGGGTGGGGATTGGGCTCCCTTGAAAAACATTGAAAATGAAAATGTCGAGTCTAATTAATTTAGAGGAGGCATTTTTGCATGCGTTGTAATGCAGTATTTAATGACACCAATGTCCATGGACTTGTTTTAAGAAAAAGTATAGCCTTATAACCAGATAACCACAAAGCATTCAATTAAATGCTTCTTTGTAACTCTGATGTCAGTCGAAAACAAAGGATCTTGAGAAAACAATATTTTTCTCCGACTTCATGATGCCCAGATCAACTTAAACAGGACTTGCTTGACAGTGCCTGTCAGCTTCATGCCAATTTAAGTTTTCCCCAGATTCTTCAACAAGCCTAATTGTTAACAAGTGTTTGTTCCCATCTGACAGCTGGGGCAGTACATTTCAGTTACAATAATTCCTCTGTTGAAGAAATCAAGTTTATGGCTTTCTATTTACATGTAATTTTGTCAGTAATGGAGATGGGGAGAAAAGTGGATATGTTTATGTCAAAACCTTCCATCAATGGTTTAGAAAATAAGAACCAACCGATATATCTCTACATAAAAGTCTATTAATTCCTTTCAGTTTTTCATTAGGATAATGGCATTTTACGGCATCTTTCATCCCCAAATAATAATGGTGATGTTGTGACCGCATATACCATATATACTCATGACATGTATATTTATCTTTGTTTGCTGACACTCACTCACACTACACAATTTGGACCGATAGCTATAATTCTCCAAGATCGCCTCCAGTCCAATCAATGTTACTATTGAGCAACCTATGATCATATAAATCAAGTTGTTAGATAATACATGACTGTATCAACCTGAAAATGATAAATTACATCAAATCTTGATTGCTTCATGTTATTTAGGTATTGAGGAAAAGTGGAGCAGTTTTGTTTTTAACATCGGTTTGATTTATAGTTTACCTTATTTCCACCCCCACCCCCCCCCCCCCCCCACCCCCCCCACCCCCCCACCCCCGCTATGCAAAATGCAAAGCTTGAAATACATATTTTCCATTTTTATGAATATAAGCCTTATTTGTGCTGATTTATATAATAACGTGTTATATTATATGTTAGTGTTTCAGTAACATTTCACAGGTAAAATAACGTAAGATTGATCACTGCTTCAAGATTAATCTGTCTTTGTGGATTTAATAACTCCTATACGAATATTATACTTTTCGGTGATTCAGATGCTCTAAGGGCTTGCTGCCATGGTCGAGGGGTTAACGATGATGTGTGGCAAACCTTCTCGCCTCTCACTGCTGCGGGTTCAAATCCAACTGGGAGCTCGACTTGTGAGAAAGTGTCGATTCCTACAGATGGCGTGAGGTATACAGTACTGGTTCTACCCAGGAATAAGTTGGTCTGCCTCCACCACAACAAATTGACTGTCAAACATAGCCTAAAAATGACCTTAAACACCAAACAAACAACCAAATCAAAAAGCTTACTGATCAAGCTAACCAATCATCAAACATATAGCAATGCATGATGGGACTGTTTAAAACAATGATGAGTAAAGATTGGTTATCAATGAAAGTGATTTACTTAAAGCTACAGACGCTATACATAAACTAATACTAGCTCATGAATATGAACGAGTCACGGGTGAAGTAGTTTCAATTCGACGAGCAGCCAAAAAGTCGGTATATTAGCCAGAATCGATGTGTAAAATATCACATTTTATCTAGCCTTCATACAGGTAACATAGATCAATATACGGCTTCCAATGATATTTCATAATAAAAAATATATAGCTGCCCGTAAATGGATTTGAACCAACAACGCTTCGCTGTTCAAATGTATTGTTATTTTGCATTATAATAAATGGTACCAAATATACCATATTTCAAGAAGCCCCTGTAGTTCAGTGGCTAGAACGGCAGTCTGTAACTGATTGTCAAGTAATGCATTGTGGGTTCAAGTCACTTGAGAGGCAAATGTTTTTTCTCCCGCAAATTATAATGCTGCCTGTACAATGTGCACTACTCGATGTCTATACAGTATATGATGTCCTGTGCTAAATTTGATCACTTAAATATCCAATTTCGCCATAAGCTGGTGAACATGAAGTTTCAAAGGAAGACATGCCTACAAAGAAGTGATTTAAATACAGGGTCTGTAGCTTTAAGACATTATTTAGTTTATTATTCGTCGGCCGAAGCCGAATAGTTTGATAAGTGCCACTGGAAGGAGAAGTAATTAATGGAGAACAATTGTTATTTTCCTTCTTTACTAAATTGAGCAAATGAACTGATATGATAATAACATAGCGCTTGGAATATAAATTCGCGCAACATGGTGTCTCACCTAAAGTGACGTGTCCAGCAAACGTTTCAAATGACCTTCATCTTGACAAAATCAAGGGTTTATGCATCATCAAATACCTTTGTCTGCATTCATAGTTTTCCATAAAAGGAGCTAAATGAAAATATTGATGAATCGACAGACATTAACATTCCATATACCATATTCGGTCCAAAAAATAGATGTGTGTTCATATCAGCTTGTTACTTCATTAGGCCAACAAAAGAAATAGGTGTGTTTCCTATTGCATGCTCTAAAAAAATAGGGTAGGTTGGAAGGCATTTGTTTTTTTTTTGTTTTTTTTTTGGAGCAAGATATTGTGAGATTCTACATATATATTTATCTCATAAATCCCATACAAGTTGATGATACAACTGAAAGTTTCTCTGTGATGTCAGTTTACCTCGATATATTGCGATAAATCAATGTTTAGAACATTTAAAACAATTTATTTTTTTTTTATTTTTTTCTCATAAAAAGTTTTAGGGACGGACCCTTAAAAATAGGGTCGGTCGGGCCACCGGAAACACAGGTATTTTTTGTCTTGGCCTTATGCTAAATATAGGCTTTACTTATAGACAGTGTCCCTTTAAAAAGTTAATTTCATATTGAACATGTTTGGCCTGAAAAAACATCTACTATTATAATTGGGAAGTATCATGTTACACAGAGGCTGTTGTTTTTTGCTCTCACAAATTGACATTTTAATCTACCCATATGTCCTATTTTATTATGAACATGTCATCACTAATTAATGCTGGTATCTGTTTGTGATGCAATAAAAGGCCAGGTTTCAGTATGAAAACTCCAACATAGCCTTTTTTCAAATCATTATTCTATCAAAGAGGTTTAATCACAAATTTCTAAATCATATTTAGCATTTTTAAGGCATTTGTAAACTCAAAATTTGGCATTAATCAATACATTAAATATTACAATTGTATTGTTAATTTGTTTTCTATGCAAAACATTTTTGAACTGGATCAATTTAGATGTTCTTCAACGGCTCATCAACACATTATAGGTTGTTTACAGCCACCCCAGAGAGAGGGAAATGATACATAAGAATCCAGGAACCTGCCCTACTCTTACTATCAAATAGATTCCTAAGGTTCTTAAATGTTCTTGGCGGATAGACTCCAATACATGGGACCGCATGTATGAGAACATAATTATTTTGTGTTTGTTTTATAAGTTCAAAGTATCGGTGTCCCTTTAAATAGAAGAATTCTTTTAGCAAACTTGGTTGTTTTGTAATGTTTGTCAACATTAAACATTTTAAGAGCTACACCTTTAAATATAAAATTGTCTTTATTACCAATGTCACTGAATCATTAATGTCATTAAAAATTATTTTTATTTATTTTAATTATTTTTTTCTGCAGTTAATTTAAGTGAGGAAGTGTCAATTCTTACGGATGGCAGGAAGTGTACAGTACTGGTTCTACCCAGGAAAAGTGGGTGGTCTGCCTCCACCACAAAAGAATCGAGTCATATATAACCTTTCATGTGTTGAAAATGATGTAAAACACCATCCAAACAAATTTTATTTATTTCCAGAATCTTTTACCCATTTTGGATATCGAGGGGTCAGTGCATAACTATTGTAACTACATATGAATAAAGAAGGAGATACAATAGTTCTGCACTGAACCCTCGATATATAGCAATGAAAAAGTCCAGGTGTTTACATTTTAATCTGCACAGCTTATCAGTGGCTGTCAAGTGAAAAGTTTATATGGTTCTGTATAATTGCTTCAATTACCAGCTTGTCAGCTTTCATTGTTTTTTAATCTAAGCATATCAGAAAATGTCTCCATATTGTAATTAATGTTTTCTTCACTGCTACTATGGGTGTTTCAGTGGCTGGAAGTTATTAAAATAACAAGAATTTTGTCCAGTGAGTTTAGATATGTATTGAATTGAAGGTTGTTTAATGGCTCATCAACACATAAGGTTATTTAGAGCCGCCCCAGAGAGAGGGGAATGAAACATAGGAATCCGGGTATAGTGCCCTAGATTACTGTTTTCGAGATCATGTCTACATATTGTGAAATTTGGAGATAGGTACATGTATTTAAGAGAACACTGACCTTGACACTGGGTCCATTTGAGGCTGAACCCATGGACTCCAACCCATGGCCTTCAGCTGAAAGTTATTGGCATTAAGAAGGACAATGATATGAAATTTGAACACTCTGCTCCTAAGAACAAAAAAGTTATAATAATTTAAAGCACTTTAACACATTTTTTTTTGGCGGTACATGTATTTAAGTGACCTTGACTCCGACCCATGGTCAGTTGGAGAGCTTGAAGTTATTGGCATTAAGAAGGACAATGACAAGCAGATTATATATAAATTTGAACACTCTGCTCCAAAAGACAAAAAAATTATAAGAATTTAACGCACTTTAACACATTTTACATACATGTATTTAAGAGGCAACTGACCTTGACACAGGGTCAGTTGGAATTGAATGTTGTTTAACGGCTCATCAACACAGTATAGGTTATTTAGAGCCGCCCCAGAGAGAGGGGAAGGATACATAGGAATCCGGGAACCTGCCCTACTCTTATTTTCGAATAGATTCCTATGGTTCTTTTACGTGCTCGGAGGATAGACCGATACACGGGACCGCCCGGTTTACGTCCCCATCCGACGGACGAGGGTCAGTTGGAGGGTGATACGTACTGTAATAAGAAGATCAATAACCTGTGATGTTATATATGAAACTTGAACATTCTACGCCAAAGGACTACAAAGTTATAAGAACTTTAACGCAAATTTAACCAAAACCCTAACAAAAGTCTTAACCAAAACCCTAACAAAAATCTTAACCAAAATCCTAACAAAAATCTTAACGCTAACATATTGCATTGTAACTTTCTTGACCTTGGGAGTAGAATGTTCAAATTTTATATATAACCTCCTGGTCATTATCTTTCCTAATGCAATTCACTTCCAGCCCTCCAACTGACCCTGGGTTGGAGACAAGGTCACTTAAATACATGTACTGTCAATATTTGCGTAAAAAATTGGTGACGGTACATGTATTTAAGTGACCTTGACTCAGACCCAGGGTCAGTTTGAGGGCTGGAAGTTATTGGCATTAAGACAGACAATGACCAGGAGTTATATATGAAATTTGAACATTCTACTTCCAAGGACAAAAAAGTTAATACAATATGTTGACGCTGTCGAGCCCGGCAACGTAAGCGGCGCCTGTCTCGCATTTTTTTCAAAAAGGTGAGAATTCTCCCTAATTTGTGTGTGAAATGCGGCGCTTTATTCATCTATTGGTAATTGATTACTCGGGAACCAGCCTACAGCGGTAACTTCTATTTAGAACACATTGATGCCTCAGAAGTTCAGAACCAGCCGATTAACAGCTTAATATAGAGAGCTGTATTAGAACAGAGCCTATTTATGCAGGAACGTTGGTATACTACAGTACAAGCTTCGATAATCTCCGTACCCGAGCACCTGCTATTTCTGATAGTTGTCGTTATAAATACTACCGACGAATTGATGCACTGCATCAAAATTTTCTTTTATTTGTGTGTGGCATGGTAATAACGGATAAAGATAAATATTCTGGAACTTTTAAGATGACCAAGTGAATAACTGATTAATGAAAAGAAATGAAAGCAATATCTCCTGCTTAACAGACATAAAACAGTGTGTTATGACATTTTAATGGACAGGTTTTTAATAAATTCATGGAATTGATGCCCTACCTTAAAACCCTAGACATACATAAATCAAATATGACTGACATAACACAACATAAATAATTCCTGACATTAGTGACTTTTTCGTACTGCATGTAATTGGCATAATTATATGCATAATTTTATAATATACCAACTTATTAAAGGTACACATGGAGATGTATGTATGCTGGGTTGTGCCTGACTAGCAGCCCATCAACACATCCAATAGATTCCTTTGGTTCTTTGAAGTGCTCTCAGGAAGGATTCTGATTTATAGGACCGCCCGGATTACGGCTCTGCCCATTGAATGAGGCTAAGAAAAGCTTCTTGCTTAAGGACATAATGAAGAAAGTGAGGATTGACTGCCGGCTCCCTGGACAAGACTGTCGTCTCCCTGGCCTAGACTGAAGGCTCCCTGGACCAGACTGCTGGCTCCTTGGACCAAACTGCCAGCTCCTTGGACTAGACTGCTGACTCTCTGGACCAGAATGTTGGCTCCCTGGACTAGACTTTTGGCTCCCTGGACCAGACTGCCGGCTTCCTGGACCTGACTGCTGGCTCCTTGGACCATACTGCTGGCTCACTGGATCATCCTGCTGGCTCCCTAGACCAAACTGCCAGCTCCCTTAGATATATTGCAGTGGAGGCAGACCACCCACTTTTCCTGGGTTGAGCCAGTAATGTACACCTCTCGCCATCCACGAGAATCGACACTTCCTCACTTAAAAGTCGAGATACCAGTGGGATTCGAACCCGCAACAGAGAGAGGCGAGAAGGTTTACAATGAACGTCATTAATCCCTCGGCCACGGAAACACCATATATAGTGATTACCTATGGTACCTTTAATACTATTCATGCCTATTCATACTGTGGTCTGATGCATTTTGTGCAAAAACTCAGAACGGTTCTGATTTCCCAGGCACTAAAACAAACACAATCTTCATAGATGAATTGTTACACCATGTTGGTTCCCACAGGAGCAGATTATATTAAGATAGACTGAATTAATCCTGAGAGCTGTATTGACTTGGTTCTTATTTAGTAACTAAATAATGACCCTTAACATGAGATGTATACCCATTCCCCATTCCATTAATTCCATTATCTACCAGTATCAATCAAAGTAGATGAGTATTTGAGTGATGCCAAGTTTTCTAATCTACCATTATCAATTAAGTGCAATTCAATAAGATTACGACCCACGCTCTTAATGTACGATGACCCATAAAAATAGCTTTGATAAACTTGTTTTGTTCATACTTAAGGTGTTGTTTTGATTGGTGTTGTGATTGGTGTTTTATGAGATATGAATTAATCATTGTTTAGACACATATTATTTTGCAACACCTGTCAATATTTAAAACGTATATACATATTTTATTGACATGCATATTAGTAAACTTTAAAAACCTTTTCTTCGTGAAAATTTAATATCCAAATACCCCACCTCGGTTATCCATGCAAAGGCAACAACAAGTAATAGATAGATTACGGGCGCATAGAGTTGGTTGAGATCTTTTTGTAGAATTTGTCCATTTCATCTGTCTGCCATACTCTAATTTCCGATAACTGGTAGAGGTGTCATAGTCAATTAAATGATTTACAACTGTGAAAATACAAAGGAAATGTCAGAGACCATGATACAAACAATTTTATTGCATGAGTTAATCAAAGCCTCAGATAAACTGACTATTTGTATTTGAGTATTCTACTCATTCTTTTCTTATAAATATGCCAAATATTTCAAAACCGTCGGTATCATTTCTCATAAGCATACTGACAATTACTAGAAACATTTAACAAGCGGGTCAAATAGGCCCTGAATTGCTTGGAGAAGTTAAGAGAAGATTTTTAAAAAAAAAATCCTATATAAGTCTTTGTAAAACTGTGACCCCGAAACAGGGTGAATTACCTTAGGGTCACCATTCAAACAAACTTGGTAGAACTACAATAACATACCTTATGCAAAATACAAAATGTTAAACCCTAGCTCTTGTAGTTTGAGAGAAGAATATTCTTTATAAAGATATTTCTATATAACTCTATGTAAACCTGTGAGCTGTGCAGAGCCAAGTTAGACTCCAGTGTCACCATTTGAACAAACTTGATAGTGGACCATAAGCTTCCATGTATGCTACATGCAATATATGAGAGCTCTAGGCCTTATGGTTCCATAGAAGATTTTTTTCCAAATGTTTCCCGATGCAGGGATCGCCCTAGGATTGAATTTCATTGAGATAAAATGTCCCATTTGATTGATTTTAATGAGACATTCACCATTTTCATGAAACATTTCTGATGCGAAGCCAAACGACCAGTCGTTCGTCGACCACGCGTAGCACTGGAGGCCGCTAGTGGGGCATGCCCCACAAAACATTTTTGAAATTTAGATGTGATTTCCTGCATTCTGGCTCATTCCCCAACCCTAACCCCTCCCCAAATTTTTTTACAAAAAACAATACAATTAAAGAGACAGACAGACAGACAATGTCTCCCATGGGAGGAATGTTTTGGAAATTGAGAATATGACCCAATAGCCCGGCCATTTCACAAACGATCAATGTTAATATAGTGTTTACTTCAGTTTTTAAAAAGGGCAGAGTGTTCCCTGAATTAAAGGGCATTTTTAAGCATGCTAAATTATGTAAAAAGGGCATTTTCGAGCGCGCGAAAACTTCAAAATGAAACAAACAAAAATGTCAATTTATTGAAATAAAATATAAAGTTGTTATAAATAAAAACACAGTTACATATTAAACAGAGTCCTCCCTCATTTATTTGTTTTAGTTGATCTTTTCTGCTTTCCTTTTGTATACAATTTATTGTCAATATATTGAAGATAACACGGAGTCGTTGTTTCTTTTTACGTGAATGACATTTAAAAAAATAATCTGAGAAGCGCAAAGTGAAAGTAAAAGATAAAGCATCTGAAATAAAGCATGTCAAAATTTACGTCAAATTTTTACGCTAACATAGTTTAACAATTGCTTGCACCAGTTCATAGTTAATTGCGTCAAATCATTGTACATGTAGATTGGAGGATAATGGTCAGATATTACTAGAAGTTGACGAATTGTTATAAAAAACGGCCATGTTTATTCATAATCAATCGATTTACTCTGACACGGCGAAGCGAAAGCAAACCGGAAGATTACCGACATAACAATATCGTTTTGATTTTTTTCAAGTGATTTTCTAATAATTTGATATTTTCTCATTTATGTTTTAATCGCGAATAAATGGATTTGAACATATTTACATGAGATTTTAATTGAAATATAGATAAATATATTTTCATTACGAACCGACATGGTGAAAATGGATTTGCCGACTTCGGTGCGACAATTTGTTCCATTTGTCTGTTTTTCATGCGATTTTTGAGATTTTAATGCGAGAATATCGCGGAATCGCGGCCTAGAGCGATCCCTGCCGACGTAAGTATAATGTAAAACATGTGACTATTTGGGCCTGGCTAAACCCCAGTGACCATTTGATGGTGGACTGTAAGCTAATGCTACATGTAGTGTAATAATAGACCTCTGGCACTTGTTTCCTATACAACACTTCATATGACCAAGTATCAAACAAATAAAAGCGAGGTAATCATAAGAAGATAATTTACTGAGGTTAAGTGGTTTTAACCAGGGTGTAGTTTTGGGAAAATATCGCAAACTATGACCTTGACCTTGGTATTTTTTGTTGTCCGGCAATGTCCACAATGCCAACAAGATAACTGAGGTTAAATTACTTAACCAAGGTTAAGTTTGACCCAACAATTAAAGCATCTGAGAAAAACTCTATGTCTCACTACCCATTACTGTGGGCAAGACAATAATATATGGAGATTAAATTCCCACAGTAAAACGTCAGTAATTTAAACTTACAACAGTCAGGTTATGTTATAATATATGGAGACTAAATTCCCCCCCCCCCCACCCCTCCCCTGTCAAACGTTAGTAATATAAACTTAAAAACAACAGACAGGGTAGTGGTAACATGTTATAACATATGGAGACTAAATTACGCACCCCCACACCCCACACACCCCCCCCCCCTCCCTCCCCCCGTCAAACGTTAGTAAGATTAACTTAAAAACAACAGACAGGGTATACTTGAAGTTGTGGTAAGCTTACACACAACAGTCAATTTATGTTATAATATATGGAGATTAAATTGCCACAGCAAAATGTTAAGTTATATAAACCTACACACAACAGTCAGGTTATGTTATAATATATGGAGATTAAATCCCCACAGTAAACTGTTAGTAATATAAACTTACACACAACAGTCAGGTTATGTTATAAGATATGGAGATTAAATCCCCACAGTAAAACGGCAGTAATATAAACTTACACACAACTGTCAGGTTATGTTATAATATATGGAGATTATATCACCAAAGTAAAACATTAGTTATATAAACTTACACACAACAGTCAGGTTATGTTATAATATATGGAGATTAAATCACCACAGTAAAATGTTAGTAACATAAACTTACAAACAACAGACAAGGTATGAAGCTTGAAGTCATTCCCATAGTATACAATAAAACACAACTTCTGGTCCACACGTCTCGCGTCGTCAGGCCATTTGTCAAAGTCCTTGGAACTCTTTCCCCTTCGTACCTCCTTGATTTCCGTAAAGTTTACTGGAGAAAAAAAAAAGTTTTATAATCGGTGATGAAATGAAAAGATTACATGTACAAATTTACACACATTAGCATAGGCCCATTTCTGTCCAGGAAGTCCTGAGGCTTGTTACAAACACCAACTTTGCAAAGGCTTAATCACAGGATAGTACTGTCGTCCTATCCAATGGAAGTGCTTCAACCGAGTGGTCTACCACATTTGGATCCAGGAGCTGCAGACTGCCAGTGGTTAAAAAGTTGTCAAGGTAGAGCTCACAATTATCTATGGAAATTGTCTTATCAATATATGATGTAGAATAAACTCATGTTCATACTAATTTAAAAGGGTTGAAGCACTATTTTCAAACAGGTTTATTTTAAAGGGCTCTGAAAAACTTGGAAAAAAAACTGAAAGAATTATCAAAATGCCATGAAAAATAATGGAGATATGACCTATTGAAGATTTGCAAAGAAACATAAATGAAGGCAGCCATCTTGGAACAATGATGTTATCACCATATAAATTATGGCATATTGACAAAATGCCTTTTAAAGCAAAGGTAATCACTGCAAAAGAAAAAATAAGCAGACAATTTATAGTTTACATTTAGTTTTAATCAATTTGCAGTGATTTTCTTTGCTTTAAAATATATATTGTCAATATGCTATATATGGTAAAAAGGCCATATATCCTTCCAAGATGGCCACCTCCATTTTTGTTATATTTCAATAGGTAATTTCTCCTTTATTTTTCATGACATTTTCATAAAAATTCTTTTCGTTTTTCTCAAGTTTTTCAGAGCCCTTTTAAATAAACCATGTTTGAAAATATTGCATCAAGCCCTTTAAACACAAACGAATGTGTACACACGTGTCACTGCGGTGACCGGAACTTCATCTGATTGATTTTTTCTTATTCTTTGTCATTTTATTTTTAAGCAGTTACTGTAAAGTAACAGTTATATATATATTTATTGTTTAATATAGAAGTGGATTTTCAGTTCCGCTGTTTTCATGACATTTTACCCATGACAGTAGTTAAAGAGGCTCTACCTATATATTTTTGTCCACCAATTGATATAAACTTTACTTAATTATAAAGAGGACTATGAAAAAAGTAAATGGCAATAATTTCACCCCAAGTAATATGCGTTTTGCTGGGAAAAACAGGATTGAAAAGATCGGATTTTGAAATTGTATTCGTAATTGTTTTAGACAAGCCGATTGCGGAGATTTCCGATCTTATTCGTTTAACAATCGGAACTTACTCGTCGGATTGGCGAAGAGTTCCGATCGATTCGTTTACTATCGGAACTGCCCGAATAGTTTGTTTTCGTTCAACTGAATCGCATTGCGCATGTCTGAGGAAATCGTAAAAAACGCGTAGTTCTCCAGCAGGAATAAAAAGCTGGGCAGCATTTTATTCAAGATATTGTTTTGATCATAATTAATAATTTACAGAACTGGAATACGAACCATGTTTCTTCTTAGAATACTCATAAAATAGTTTTGTATACATATAAATGCAGTAATATTGAGTATTTAATATTTTACATTAAAAATCGCGTAGATATAGGTAGTGCCTCTTTAATGAATACATCACATTGTTCTGCAACCATGAGCCATTCCAAATTTTCATAACCATTTTAAAAATAACAGTTGATTCAACATTTTTATTTCTATCAACGTATTTTCCTGAAACAAGAACTGTAAAAACTATAGGAAATTCAGTTAGTTAGTCAATTCGATTTATTTTGATCAGATAAATGACGATGGTGATAGTACTTTGAGGGCATTGTATTAGGCAGAAATTCAAGAATTGGGTGTGCATAATGCATAATAATTTGCTAACACGCGCTAAGAGCCAATTCGCGCCATTAGTTGGTGTCCCTGGGACAATTTATTTTTTGCAGATAAAGGTGAAAAAGCTACATTTTAAATCATATTTCTACTATAAATGTATAAAACATAACAATATTGAGATATTTTTTTACCCCACCCACTCCATCGAGTATAGACTGCTATTTTTTAAAAACCGGATGTGCAAAAGACGGCTGCACACTTGGCTGGCTAATACACTGTGAGTGGGTAGTAGGGGCAAAAAATTATCACATTAGTTTTGTCTGCCCATTTGACAGCACACCTGTTTCTGGTTTAAACGCACTTTAAAACTTGCAATGTCAAACTTTTTAACTTGAATGTTATAGAATGTATATTCTTTTAAGAATTAATGTATACTCGCTGAATCAATATTTCATAATGTGTATCGATATTGGATTATCTGCCGGGAATCTATGATAAAGCAATATCATTATTGATGACAGCCAAAAAACAAGGCTAATCACATATGTTAAGTTTTTGCAATGTTTGTCCAAGGGACTCCAACAATGACAGAGGATCATGGGAGTTAAACCAGAACATCATCAAAATGTGTCATCATGAGTATCAAATTAAAAGTACTTTATGTTAACAGGGTTTGAAATTAACTTTTTTCAGCAACTCACACAATTTACTTGTCCCCAATCAAATTTACTTGTCCTCACACTTCATGTAAAAGTGATACAAAAAACAAGATCAATCATGAAAGTGACATTACATTCCCTCAGTTGCATTCCACCAATGAAAACAAGATATTTGTCATTTACAATGTGCTCACCAATGTTTTGACATTTATTCAGTTTCTTGTTATAAAATTTAGTTGTCCGTAGGACAGGTCACCTGGGACAATTAACTTGTCCCCAGTAGAATCTACATGGCACAGGACAAGGGGACAACTGTTAAGGTCAAACCCTGTGTTAAGCTGGTTTTCAATTCTTCGGAGACCCCTAGAGCACACATCAAAGTGTATTGAAGAGGAACATTGATTCACCAAAAAAAATAATCATGGGAATCAAATTTACATTAAAGCACCCCATGGCCCCAGGCAACAATTAATTTGGAACTTAAACTTCGATAAAAATGATATAAGAACTGTTTAATCTGTGTTAACATACATGTACCCAAACCTGTGCTATAAACCTTTGGGCTCTGCAAACTACCTGTTGTATGCTAAGTAGTGCTGGGTATCCAAACAAGAGGTCAATGACCTTGAAGCTCTACTGATAGGTTTTTAATAGCTAGATGAGTATTCCTGTGAAGTTTCATGAAAATCCGTCAAGTAGTTTCGGAGGAGTAGTCGCTACAAGTTTTTATTATATAACCCTATGTAAACAAAGATGTTTAACGCCAAATCAAAATAATTTTTGACAAGGATCAACATCATGTCATACTGATCATTTTAGAAAAAGTCCCATATCAATATCACTTATAGTTTCAAGAAGTACTCGCTACAAACTTGTTTTTTGAAAATCTATTTTTAGCTGTGGCAGCCATCTTGATTTTCCGACCAACCTAAAATGTTGCTAGGATCATTTAGACATCAAGAGCAACATTCCTGTGAAGTTTCATGGAAATCCGTCAAGCAGTTTCAGAGGAGTAGTACGTCGCTACAAGTTTTTACTAAATAACTCTATGTAAACAAAGTTGGCTATGTTTAACGGCGTATCAAAACAATTTTCGACAAGGACCAACATTATGTCATGCTGATCATTTTAGAAAAAGTCCCATATCAATATCACTTAGATTTTTCAAGAAGTAGTCGCTACAAACTTGTTTTTTAAAAATCTATTTTTAGATTTGGTGGCCATCTTGGATTTCACATCAACATGAATTTTTGCTAGAATCAACTACACTTCATGGGCAACATTCCTGTAACGTTTCATGAAAATCCATTTAGTAGTTTCAGGAGTAGTTGCTATAAAAAAGAATTACAGATGGAAGGACAGACGGACACCGCACCATGGCATAAGCTCTGCTGATCTTTGATCAGTAGAGCTAAAAAAAGTAATGGCCAGCAGGCAGCCACATGGACCCAAGCTGGAAAAAAAGTAGAAAATAAATGACAGATAAATTAGTTATTGTCTAGACATGATGAAATTATAGCAATAACCTTCAGTCTTAGTGTGACCTTGAAGGTAAGGACCTGGATTTGGTCGCCACATATGGTCTCATGGTGATCAACCTTTGCGTATAATATTATTGAAATTTAATTAAAGATAAAGAAGTTATAACCCAGAAACAAAAATATAGCAACGACTGTCTTTAGTTTTAGTATGATCTAAACTTTGAAGATAAGGACCTCCAGGGATGTTGGTCGTGGCAAAATCAGCTAATGGTGGTGAACATTTGAGAATATTATTAAAATTGAACTATACATAAAGAAGTTATCGCCCAGACATGAAATTATAGCATTAACTTTAAATCTAATAGTCATGTTAGTTTGACTTTGACCTTGCAGTTAAAGACCTTGATGTTGTCACGACACATCGTGTCATGGTGATGAACATTAATTTTGTTTTTAGTATTATTGGAAAGATAAAGAAGTTTGGCTTCAACATGAAATTACAGCAATAACCTTCAACGTCTTAGTTTGGCCTTGACCTTGAAGGTACGAACCTGGATATTGGTTGTGGCATACGGCCTCACGATGGTGAACATTTGTGTATGTATTACTGGAATCGCATGACAGATAAAATTTAAGTTATAACCTTCAGTTTGAGCGTGCGTGTGACAAGTGCGAAGGTTTTCAACTTATTATTTTAATCAAGGTACTTTCATTAATGATTCAGTTTAGATGGACTTCTATACATGTAAATAATGACTCAGCTAGATGCAGTAATGCAATAATGTATAATTATACTTACTTATATCCACCTATTTAACTAAGTTAGATAATTATATTCAGTGAATAAATAAATATATTCACACTGAGACCTAGTTGGTTTCTTTTATTACTTGAAAAATTCTGCAAGTGCTAATATTTTCTACTTGCAATCTGCAAAAATCTACTTGCATTTAGCAAGTAAATAAGCGTTAAATTTGAACCCTGTAGAAATTGAATATTTGGATGTGCAAATATGCAGAAGAGGTACATTTAGATAAAATGTCTTCTATTGTATCCTAAACATAATAATGTTGAGAAAGTTAGAGGGGATCGAGAAATAATGTTAGCAAAGAAACTTTTCTTCTTTTTTTTAGGGGAATTTTCTCAGCCAAAGAGGGGGAAAAGTATATATATAGTCTGTTTTCCTAGGGGAAGGGATCGAATATCAGCCCCTGTTTATGAAGGGCAAAAGCCTTATAAGTATAGTAAGGATTTTAAACAAGAGGCCCAAGAGGGCCTGTGGACGCTCTACTGGCTAACATGGCTCTTATAACATCAATGAAGTGAGTGACTGCCTTTTACCTTTTTTTGAAAGTTTCGGACAAAAAACAGCTTTCTAACTAAATCAAGGGCCATACCTAAAGAATCTGGTAAAGTTTGGTAAAGATCAGATGAAAAATGAAGGCCCAACCGTATTAACGAGGCAACATATAGCATGTTTAACTAAATCAAGAACACCTCTGTTACTGGTCCGACTGGTCGAACATAGAGCTAAAAAAAAAATCCAAAAAAAATTAAAAAATTCAAAATAAATATTCATAAGAAGATTTTTTTCAGTTTTTCCCTATACAAGCATTTATGTAAAACTGTGACCCCCGGGGCGGGGCAAGATGTGACTCCAGGGTCCCCATTTGAACAAAATTGGTAAAGGACCATAAGCTTATAGCAACAGCAAAATATTAAACCTCTGGCTCTTGCAGTTTCAGAGAAGATTTTTTAAGTTTTTCCCTATACATGTCTATGTAAAACATGTGACCCTTGGGGCGGGGCCAAATGTGACACCAGGGTCACCATTTGAACAAACTTGGTAAAGGACCATAAGCTTTTAGCAAATGCAAAATATTAAACCTCTGGCTCTTGCAGTTCCAGAGAAGAATTTTTTTTCAGTTTTTCCCTATACAAGCATTTATGAAAAACTGTGAATCCCCGGGGCGGGGCCAGATGTGACCCCAGGGTCCCCATTTGAACAAAATAGGTAAAGGACCATAAGCTTATAGCAACAGCGAAATATTAAACCTCTGGCTCTTGCAGTTTCAGAGAAGAAGATTTTTTAAGTTTTTCCCTATACATGTCTATGTAAAACATGTGACCCTTGGGGCGGGACCAAATGTGACCCCAGGGTCACTATTTGAACAAACTTGGTAAAGGACCATAAGCTTATAATAAATGTAACATATCAAACCTCTGACTCTTGTAATTGGTTTAAAAAAAAATCCTATATAAGTCTATGTAAAACTGTGACCCCCGGGGTGGGGCCAAATGTGACAATGTGACCCCTGGGTCACCATTTGAACAAACTTGATAGAGGACCACAAGCTTATAGCAAATGCAAAATATTAAACCTCTGGCTCTTGCAGTTTCAGAGAAGAAGATTTTTTAAGTTTTTCCCTATACATGTCTATGTAAAACATGTGACCCTTGGGGCGGGGCCAAAAGTGACCCGAGGGTCACCATTTGAACAAACTTGGTAAAGGACCATAAGCTTATAGTAAATACAAAATATCAAACCTCTGGCTCTTGTAGTTTCCGAGAAGAAGATTTTTAAAAAAAAAATCCTATATAAGTCTATGTAAAACTGTGACCCCCAGGGCGGGGACAAATTTGACCCCAGGGTCACCATTTGAACAAACTTAGTAGAGGACCATAAGCTGATGCTACATGTAATACATGAGAGCTCTGTGCCTTGTGGTTTCAGAGAAGAAGATTTTTTAAAGTTTTTTCCTATATGTCTATATGAAAAACATGCAAAACCTCATACACATTTTGGACCCCCGGGGCACAGCCATTTTTGACCCCGGGGACTTTATTTGAACAAACTTGACAGTCTAGGCGTTGGCGATCATTTTAAAAGAAAAACTGTTGAAATCTGTCCAGCGGTTCTGGAGAAGAAGATTTTTTAAGGTTTCGACCATATATGGTAATGGCAGCCATCTTGGATGTAGCGTTGACCTAATTTTAACAAATCTAAAAAGCATTCATCTAAGGATCATCCACTCGAAGTTTGGTCAAAATTAGCCAAGCGGTTTCTGAGGAGAAGTCGTTTGAAGAAAAGTTAACGGACGACAGACAGACGACAGACAGACGGACGACGGACAACACAGCATCCCATAAGCTCTGCTGGCCCTTAGCCAGTAGAGCTAAAAAAAAAAGGAGATTTTTCCTACCGACATACCCTAATTTTTTGGGTAAAAATACCAGAAACAAACCAGTTTGTTTTTTTTGGTCTCATATACATGCTGAAGTTTGTTTGTTTTTCAATAATCAAGGGCAATTAACTGTTTTGCACAGGCTGTTTTGTGTTACTCATAGTCAAACCCGTCCAAGATCTTAATGAAACAAACCTTCAAACCAAAGCTGGCTTATTAAGCTATTTTATTGATCATTTACATTTATACATGTAAATACCACAGCTTTCATGCTGAAGCGCACTTGTTTTTTCGTACTTTTTCCCCCATATCTGTCTGATAACAAAGTAACCAAATTACTTATAATATTATTATAGCAGATAAGGAATTGTTGCACAAATCCTGTAATCCTTTTATTACATTAATATATGATCAATATTGTGTATGCTTTAGATAAAGTACAGCTGAATGCAAACCCTACACTTTACTCTTTCACGCCGAGTGACACGTAATTACGTGAAGTTTCGACGATAAAACTACTCGGAGTGGGAATAAGCTACGCGAAAAGCTCTCGGCGTACTTATGCCCCATACTTCACGTAGACAAACTCGGAGTTCGCCGAGTCGAAACTGCACAGATAAAATATGCTACTTTTTTAATTGCAGTCCTATTAATTATTAATAACTTCAGAAAAAGCGGAAGTAGAAGACAATTTTAATTTTGTTTTGGAAAAGCGATGTGGGAAAATTTGAATTGAATGTTGTTTAAAGGCTCATCAACACAGTATAGGTTATTTAGAGCCGCTCCAGAGAGAGGGGAAGGATACATAGGAATCCGGGAACCTGCCCTACTCTTATTATCGAATAGATTCCAATGGTTCTTTAACGTGCTCAGAGGATAGACCGATACACGGGACCGCCCGGTTTACGTCCCCATCCGACGGACGAGGCTAAGGGAAAGTGTCTTGCCCAAGAACACACCGACGGAACTCAGTGGCACCACGGAGGATTGAACCCGGGGCCTTGAATGCCCGGATTATGTATACTGGGTCACGACAGTTATATGGTGGTTCCTATTACCGGCTTCGTGGCGACTGAACATAAAATTATTTGTAAAAAAATTATACTATTCTGCTGTTTATTTTTAATACATTGATGTGTTCTTTTGTCAGTGTATTATTGTTTGGGGCCCTAGCTTGTTTCAGCCAAACATTTTTTGGATATTCAGACAAAATACATCTGAAAGATTATAATCCGCGAATGTGGGTTGCAGGTAAAACGTGTGTATTTTGCATTCAATATTATTATCATGTTGTGGGTTTTCACAGCATAAGCCGTAAGTTTGATTCTTACAAATATTACCGCTATGTTTGTTTGAAATTTCTAAGACTAAATACTATTTTAAAACTAAGATACAAATGTACATGATGGATGTTCTACGATTCGGAAGATAACAATGGATGAAAAAAATATACTAATTTTGGAAGGAGTTTCCCTGGAATACATATCATGTGATACCTCTATATTTAGACAGCTACACATAAGACGATTTGGGGTAGGAATTTGGGAGCTTTCCCCGGAATCCTTAATCATTTAAGATGACAGAGTACCAGTCCTGTAGTTGACCAGATAAGCATTTTTTTTCACCTGTTAGTTATTATTTTATCCTTGGAAACCCATAGTCATACATTTAAGGATTTTCTTAACTTGAATTGAATTGAATTGGATTTTATAGTCGCACCAACAGCTAAGGTCATATGGCGACTTTCCAGCTTCCATTGGTGGAGGAAGACCCCAGGTGCCCCTCCGGGCAATTTTCGTGCACGGGCGGGCACCTGGGTAGAACCACCGACGTTCTGCAAGCCAGCTGGATAGCTTCCTCACATAAAGATTCCTAGGCCCTTGAGGGATCGAACCTACAGTGGTGAGGGCAAGTGATTTCAAGTCAGAGACGTTAATCACTTGGCCACGGACGCCCCTTCTTAACTTGAAAGCAACTCACAAAATTTTGCCAGCTGTTACAATTTTAACTTGCATTTTCAAATCCAAAATGCGAGTTGCGAGTCTAAATTCGAGCCTAGTAATATTTGTAAATTAAGACAACCTGAAAGTTTTATAACAAAATATGAAGGCTAACTGAAGTTATATGAAATTTCTTAATTTTCTGGTGTCCCACCAACAAGGAATTTACATATGAGAAAAGCACCATCAAAAACTCATTTGGGCTGTAAAATATTTGCATATTTATTGCATTGCATATTTATTGCATCGAGTCATTGCGCGATACACACACAGCTAACGCATAATCTCTCTAATTTACTACTTGATTTGTATTTCACAAATCTGGTGTGCGACTTACTTCCTGCTGAGAGAATCTCAGTAAGGGGTATTTTCCAGACGATATAGGTAAAACCTATAAGCACCTCGGTTGAAATTTAAAAGACTGCGACAGCGTTAATTTGAAGCACAGCTCTAATACTAGTAATTTTAATAAGAATTTTGAATTTCAAGCACAGCACTCGCGCAGCGCTCAAAAGCTCTATGGAGAACACTGTTTCAGCTTCATATTAAATATATGAATCAATCTAAGCAGCTAGTTTCAGGTTAATTAGTGTCAATAAAATTGTCAACTTTTCAGGGACAGCGTAAATAGGGACAGTGTAAATCGCAACATTTTGAATTTGGAGTCGGCTGGATGCTTGATTGTTCAAACTTTCGTACACGATAATATATCTGTACTCAATAATATATCTGTACTCACGATTTATCTGTACTCAAACTTCAGTTAAAACCCCACAGCATGTACCACAACATAGGTCTGGTAATGAATACATGGCAGTCGCCCCAACAATGAGAATTACTGGTAAGACTTACAGACGCTTGCAATATAGACAAAACATTTGTGCAGAATATTTAAGAGAGTAGTTACTTTTCTTTATAAAATTCTACGTCACTAATTATTTTTAATGCTTTCAACTGTGAAAAAAATACTATTTCCATCTGTGAAGAGATTGTTTATCAAGTCTATCCATGCATAGAAATTGAATTGAATTGAATGTTGTTTAACGGCTCATCAACACAGTATAGGTTATTTAGAGCCGCCCGAGAGAGAGGGGAAGGATACATAGGAATCCGGGAACCTGCCCTACTCTTATTATCGAATAGATTCCTATGGTTCTTTAACGTGCTCTGAAGATAGACCGATACACGGGACCGCCCGGTTTACGTCCCCATCCGACGGACGAGGCTTAGGTAAAGTGTCTTGCCCAAGAACACACCGACGGAACTCAGTGGCACCACGGAGGATTGAACCCGGGGCATAGAAATTGAGGCGAGCCGTAAACAAGCTCAAATGTCAACAGACAGTAATTAAGGTGTAATGGTCACCTGCTATTTGTCAATATTAATTATTGCCTGGGTAAAGAAACAACAGACATATCAAGACAAATAAGAGAGGATCAACCTACTTGTGTAACTGGAGATGTCAGTTTTGCACTCATGTTCAATATTGGGGCCTTCCCAAGGCATTTTTAAAATTTTAATTTTTTAAGGGATAGTGGCATTTAACGCGCAATGGGGGTGGGTGCAGGAGGGGTGTGAGGCCTCCCGCATGTCAATTTTTCTTTTCCATATTTTGAAGTAAAATACGCCTTTTGGCATATACCTGACACATTTAAAAACATGTTTTAAATACATTCTACCAGTCTGCAATAGATACTATTAGTAGGTCCATTATTTTTTTTCTCATTTTTTTAAAAATGTTTGAAAAAGACGATACTATTCACTAAACTTTATACATGGTTTCATTTGCTGTTCTAGATTTTTCTGTCTTGTAAACACTTCATTATATATGTAGTGAAGTTAAACAGGAGTCGATATGAACTTGAAAACGCAAAGTGATTTTTTTTTGTTAAGCATGCGAAATAATGTCCGGATTTACATCAACTTTTTACGCTGACGATGTCTTACAATATCTTAACGGCTTAGCGTTTTCGAAAAAAATGTTATGAAACGGTTATAAGCTTATTTAAGTGTCAAAAATTCCTGTCTTTATTCATAATTAATTGTTTTAGTTTGAAACACGAAAGCAAATTCATAACTGAAGTAACCAAAATCATAATCTGCAACCCCGAGTTTCTTACAATTTTATGTGATTATCTAATAATTTTGCGCAAGTGAGATTATATTCTCATCATTATCTATTTAAAATCACGATATAATGGATGGAGGCACGTTAATTCAATGCTACAATAAAATAATATGAATAAGGCACTGCCTCATAGCGAGCTCAACTCAAAACCCACAACTACTGGACTGAAAATGAAAACACAGCTAGACCTACTAAAAAATTGGACACTGTGAAAATTGACCGAATTTCAAGTGGCACAGTGCGCACATTTCACAAAATGTTGCTCAACTTTGAATACTTGTACCTTGAAGAGTTTTATAGATACAAGTAGATATAAAAATTGAACAGGAAAAGTAGCATTCAAGGATGACAGTCAATCACAAACACATACAGGAAAGTTTCATTTATGCCAAACCCATCACAAATTTAACTTCTGCTGATAGCATTTTCCTTACTCTACCATTTTAAATAAAAAAGGAGTTCAACGGAAACTTTACTATGAAAAGCCAAAAATGATGAGATGATGTTTATCTTTGTTTATACAACTTATGTTGAAAAAAAAGAGGGCCTGTGAACGCTCTACTGGCTTAAACGGCTCTTATATCAAGGGTTGTCATCACAAAATTCCCATCAGTACTACTTTTAAAATATTGCAAAAACAAGAGGGCCTGAGTATGGCCTTGAGGGATAAAAACTCCATCAAAAATTAACGAGCTGGAAAAAAAACGCAATAGGCACAACTAGCAATCATACCAATGCTTCCTGCTCAGTTTCAATTTAAACAAATGAAACAATGAAATGAAAAAACTTTAAAAAAAAATCAAATTAGGTAGGTAGGCTATTTTATTATTTTTTGGCAAGTTACATTTAAGGTGGCATTGAGCTTTGATGAATGGGAAAATGTTGTATTTTAAAAACAGCAATAGATAACATATGAAATTGTGTATGTTTATGGTTTCCCAAAAGGCCTAGCAACAACTGGCCCTTTTTGTAAACACTTGCAATTATTTCAAAGTGGAAAAACAGTTTTAATTTTTTTTCGCAAGTCCGGAAGAGGGTCAGCTCCAACAGCAGCACAATGAGCACATGAGTCGGATTTTATATCGGTACGACAGGTGGCCTGGAACTCTGGGCATTTACCGACCTGTTTGTGGTACTTGTCAAACAATTCAACAATCGATTCTTTATGGAAAGTGTATGCCATAACATTGAGCGCTTCCATGTGCTGGTATTTTTGAAACTGTACAGCCAAAACATCACTGGGAGTTGGAGACGCCAATTGGTCTATAGATAGCTTACGACAACATTACAATTGCAAGATACTCAACTTGCCTTAATCCACGAACGGAAAAACTTCCCCAAATACCCTTCCCGGGACTCCCGGCACCAAGGGCGCCGCCAAATACACCCGTACAAGCAAGAGTCACACAGAGTTACTTCCTCTTTCCGTCGTGGCGTCATCGGTAAAGAACGCGATAAATCGACGGTCTCAAAATATTTGTCTTTTTCCATCGTAACAAATGGTTTTAATTGTTTTATTACTTTAATTTTACTTCCCATATGTTATTTTCTTACGAGTTTATGATCGTAATTGGTGTTTTTTACACCGGCTTTTGTTCTTTACGCAGTTAATTCAGACCGCAATTCGTAAACAACCATATGCTTTCTACTTCCGGTTTACCAACATTGTAAATTCTGTCGAAAAATAGCTTTTAACTTCTATTAGAAGTTTTGAATTTGACACCGGAACGTAGACACCCCTCCTACTCGTGTCAACACTCCAGTAAATAGTTTTCTTATATTATTGGGTTCGTGTTGTTTGTTATATAATCACAGTTGGTGCTTTTAGAACACCTTCTGCTGTTATTTTCTATATTTCAGTAACAGCAATGGGGAGTGGGACCTTAGTCTAATTGGGAGTCGGGCCCTAGCCCACTACGGCCCGTCCGGACTCCCAGGGATTGGAAACATCACCCGTACGAAGTCCTGACCTTCTATCGGTGATGTCCCCCAACCCAGCCATATGCAGTCCCATTCCCCACCCACTCCTGTGAAGGAAACATCAATGGGGAGTCGGGCCCTAGCCCACTACGGCCCGTCCGGACTCCCAGGGATTGGAAACATCACCCGTACGAAGTCCTGACCTTCTATCGGTGATGTCCCCCAACCCAGCCATATGCAGTCCCATACCCCACCCACTCCTGTCCGGGGGACCATGGTGACTCAGATAACTCTCTACCTCGTGGGTACACTGTTGGAGTGGTCGCATTCGCTTGGAGACAACCAAATAGCCCGCTTAGCTCAGTCAATGAACGACGTCGACTATCTTGCGCTCACTAAAGAAAGTCCCGTACCCCACCCACTCCTGCTCAAGCTACCAGGTAGTGCGGGGGTCACGCCGACTACAAACTCTCTGCCTCATGGGTAATCTGAAGGTCCTCAGAACAGATTCCATTCACTCCTCCAGGTCACCTTTCAGAGAGTCAACACACAGAGGGCGGTCTAGGAGCAACCGTCACCTGTCTAGAGACAGCTCAGGTAATACTTCCTCAGCTGAAATTTATGCTTTTAAGCACGGCCTAGGGCCGAAAGGGTATTCTTACGGTATTCTTAAAACTGTATTCAATACCGTTGTTATGGTTAGGGCCACCTAACGAAGGATATAGTCTCTTCTGAAGGTCTCTGCTAGTATAAAATCCAGACTAGTTGTCTGGAGGGAAGCTAAATAAGACTTCTTTCTATGGTATGGGAAGAGGACTTAGGTTTATGTGTTGGTACTCACATGTAAGGGAAGTTTCTGTCATGGGTCACAATTATCTGTTATTATAATTTCTTACGTGTTGTATAATCACAGATTAAATAGAATAGAATAGAATATTTTATTGTAATATTCATAACAATGTGAACATGACATTGAACTAACAGGTAATCAAATCATATGATAGCAATTAAGAAATAAAGATAAACATATGGATTACCTGTCAGGAGGGCCGAATGGTCTAATGCGCCAGACTCAAGGTTATACCTTCATAAACGAGTGTTCTGGTCCACGACCTTACACGTGGTTTCAGATCCCACTTCTGACACATACTTTTAACATACTAGTAAAATGTGTCAGAGACACTTTCCTTGTTCTTCCTTTTCAGTGTGGTGTCAGAAACACTTACCATCAATAGGACTGAGACCTCTTTAGGAAATCATACTTTCCTAGACGGTGCTCCCTACTGGGAAAGGCCTTTTTAATTCATAGGGAAGTCATATCTTCCTACTGACAGGGCGCTCTATACAGGCCATCTACATCAGAGAAGGTAAATTATCGAAGTCTTATCTCTGATTCTGATTAATAGCAGGCCTGGTGGTATTCTATTCTCAAATAGAATTCATTCTTTTGTCGAACAGAATTACCCTTTTTTCCAAGTTGTTGCAACATTTGTAAACACTTCTTAAGCATTGTCTACCTATGTTCTCGATTTTAGAAACTTATTTAATGCTTTTATATCTTTGAATATCTCGGCGTTTACAAAAAGCGTTAAGAGTATTCAATTTAAAGTATTTCCTCTCATGGTTTGCTTTATAACCACTACAGGAATCTGATACTTGTCTTAAACTAAAGATTCTTAGTGAATTACTTTGTTCTTTTCTGTCCTTACGGACTTAACTACAGAACTTGTTTTGCAGGTAACCTCGATAGAAGTCGATACCTGCTGTCGAGTTCCGTCACAAGAATATCAAGGATGATGTAAGTGACTACGGCTTCTCCGTCATACTCTAATGATTAGGGTAAGAATTCATGGCCTTCGCCATAACGTGCATAGGTTTCAGCGTTAATTGTAGCCACAGTCTTAAGAAGTAAATCAGTTTATTTCTTTCTGTATATGGTTTTCCTTATCAGGACACCTAATTCAACTTGTCCTATCGCCTTGTTGAGTACTGTTTGTGGCAGGACTAAGATGATTATTGCCAGTCTATGGATTATGCTCATCAGACTTGCAGGTATATGAGCATTTATTTTATTTAGCGTCGGTAGTATTTATATCAAGGGGTGTCATTAAGAGGTAGGCGGTTAATTCGCCCTGCTACTTAAACCTTTCTACCAGGCTAATATGAATACTTTTACTAATATTGTATACTAGTATCTATCTAATACCCGGCTACTTTGCTCTGTGTGCCTCTAATTTGAAAAGTTAATGATATCTATGTACATGTATATCACCACCTTTTTTGAGGTAAGTTATATAAATTAATTACAGTGGCAGATGCTGTTTTATTCATTTGCACATGCAGTTGCTGGCTGAGTCTTCCTTTTGCTGGTAAGTTGATATGGGGGACTTCCGTGGCTGAGTGGTTAGTCTCTTACTTGATATCACTGCCACTCACCTCTGTTTTATGATGGTGTCCCGGTTAGCTCAGTTGATAGAGCTTTCGCCCTGTAAGGGAGGAGTCCGGTTTTACGTGTCCCATACCAGCCACAAAGACAACTGGCATCTTGTTGTTTTGTTTGTTTTTTTTGTGTTTTTTTTGTGGATATTATGATATACCTTATATTTCATTGTTTGTGTTTCACTTGTGAAATATCGACAGACATAATGCCGCTGTTGACATTTTGTCGTCTCTGTTTTAGCGCATTATGTTTTGCTGCTTAAGTATCAAGGTTAGAGTACATAATAAGTTATTAATAGAATCATTTTTGGTTTGTCGTGAATATAAGGATTTTCTTATTAGAAAAACTTATTTTCACCAGAGCCTTAGCACGAGTGTATTATGCGTGTTTTCTCACTGATACACCTGTGGGGTTTTTGGGATTATCCTAGGGTTGATTAAGGTCTCCTTCTGTACCGCTTAAATCTCCACGGGGTACCTCCAGAGCCTGAGCTGCAAAGCGAAGGCGACGGTACTAATGAGCGGGCAGCCAAGCACGGGCTGCTCTCCGCCCCCGGTTTACACCTGTTAGGCAGTTTCAGTAAGTTCGGAGTAATCGGCTTCAAAGCCGCTATCCTCAACCCTAAGTGGGTTTGTTCGCGGTTCCTCTGACTAAGCCTTGTCTGATGGAGTTCTTCGTCATTCATCTCTTACCTCTGGGGTTGCGTTCCTTGTGTAGCTTATTAGATGCGGTTGCAGGACATAACACTCCTTTTCTTGCAGCTAAGATCATTGTCCAGTTTCTAGTTTCCTTACCCCTCCCACTTCTCCATACAGTCATACAGTTAATGGGCTGTAGTGCCAGGGTTCGTTCTCCATTAGCCCTAGGGGTACTGATGATAGTTGGCGTATTTGTTTTTCATACCCCCTCCTGTTTAATATTGCTAGAACCAGGATACATTCTCCTTGTTTTCTATCAGTTTAGAGAGTAGGTCTATCAGTATGAGTAAGTTCCTAACATTATGGTAGGCTATACTATTGTTAGACCCGGCTTCTAATCCGTACATTAATTATGCCATAAGAGCCGGACTTCTCTTTTTGAAGTCTTTCCTTCAGGCAGTTTGAGATACATCTGGCATCTATTTATTTATTGGTTCTATATGCCACATTCGTATGGAAACACAGTTTCTTTTCGGCTAGATCTTTTACTAGAACACAGATTTGCGGGTGAATGCGTGTGCACAACCACATTCAAGGTGACATTCTGCCTTGGTCAGAACAAGGGGGGGGGGGGGGGGGTGCGTGCCCATACACAGCCACATTCAAGGGGACATTCTGCCGTGGTCTAGGGGTTTCGTAGAGCTGCCCTAAATGCATGTCTAAGGATCTCTCAGTTTGGCTTAGAGGGCCACATGGTAGGTTTGTTCACTAACTAGGTGTGTTGCCCTGAATAAATAAATTCTTTTATTATTTACGCCTGGTTTATTTACGCCTGGCTCTATTTACGCCTGGTTTTATTTATGCCTGGTTTTTGGCCAGACGGACTCAATTACATATTACGCCTCATTTTACGCCTGGTTTCTACATTCTTATCAAAACCACCTGTACGCCTGGTCACCATCAAAATTACGCCTGGTTTAGTTATCAATATTACGCCTGCTTTACGGGCGTCGCAGTTCGTACGGGCAGCACTTCTGTCCATCTTGATTTCTTCCCTAAGCGGGGTTTATATCAGGTTTTACAGTCTACCTCTGCCACTGATTCATTCGGAATCAGTATGCAACCTCACGTTTGTCGATTCAAACTACATCTTCAGACTTCAGTTTCTGTAATAGTTGCTCACACAATTGTACCTCTAGGAGGTCCTTCACTGGGCTACTCTGAGGTCACAGAGGTCTAGCTGGTTAGAATAAGTGTAACGCATTGTTTGTTTACACTCCCACCGCAGTCGGAGTTGGGTTTTTTCTTGTTTCCCACTTTGAGCTTATATCACTCCCCTTCTTAGTTTAGAATACTTAGAAGTTAAAGTGGCTCTTTTTGGCCTGTTTGACTTCTGTTCTCCGGCCCTCCTTTGAACTTTTCGGTTAATCTTAGATAGACTACCCTTTAGACTATCTTCTTTTAGCCTTGTGGCTCAGATTTAGTGAGCCCATTCTAGGAACTGAAGTGTCATCAGGCTCATGCTACTAAAGGGATCTCGTTTAACCCCTTCTGGGGATATTCCAGTAACAATCTGTTTGGTTTTGTCTGGGTGTATACCTAATGCAACTCCAATAAGGCTACTAAAGTCAGAGCCTTTATATTCTTAAAATTCACAAATTATTTGTTAGATTCTATCTTAAATAATTTTCACTGGGTCCAGTTCTTACTACCCAGTCAGTCATGGGGTTGTGCTGCTCTGCCAGTTAGCTGACTTGGCCTTGCCCAAGTCTGTAACTTTGGGCATACAAATCGGTTGCAGTTTTATTTATTATTTTGCTTATCTTGGTTTGTAAGCACTTCATACCACTATGTTCCAAAGGTCTTTGGTTTATACATATTGTATTGTTTCATAGTATTCTATGCTTCACACAGTTATCTGGTGTTCATAGTTACATTTACAGCTCAGTTATGAAGCTGTTATTTTAAGTATTGAATCAGGGGGTCGATACTTATTTAAATGATCTATGTAATACAAAATTTTTTCTGTTCCATGGATTAGCTTGAAATTGCCGATTATAATTTTAGATGGTGGTGGACTTATTGTCCTTGAACGAATTGAAGGACTTATGAGGTTGCCATATTCACCTTGTAACGTTCATCTGCCCATCTAAGAAGTTTTAGAGGCTCCTCCTACTGGCTGTATCGCCAGTCAGGATCCCAGATTACGCTATGGTGAGTGTAAGTTGCTTGGGTTCATGCTCTCGTCTGCTTTAATTTCTTGTAATTAGAGCAGATTTGAGCGTGCTTTGTTACTTGTTGTTCAGAGTTGTTCAAATCCCCTTTACATATTCGGGCACTCATAACAGGTTACATTGTACCACCCCAGCTCATTGTGTTAAAGTCGCAATTGTAATGTTGTCGTAAGCTATCTATAGACCAATATGAAAAATTTTGTTAATTTTAATATTTGTCTATTATACTTACGACAACATTAACTACCCACCCCTCCTTAATTTAGGACTTATTTGCGGAAAGAGGAAGTAACTCTGTGTGACTCTTGCTTGTACGGGTGTATTTGGCGGCGCCCTTGGTGCCGGGAGTCCCGGGAAGGGTATTTGGGGAAGTTTTTCCGTTCGTGGATTAAGGCAAGTTGAGTATCTTGCAATTGTAATGTTGTCGTAAGTATAATAGACAAATATTAAAATTAACAAAATTTTTCATTTTTGACTGTTTTACCTGCACACCGTGTACCGTAAAATGCACATGCTGTCAAAACCGCACCTCGAAATTGAAATTTGCACCATCATCGCGTGAACATTACGGTCGGTCAGGTAACAGGAAACAAACCTCTTTTTTTAGGCCTTATTGGGGATTGAGGTGGCAGGTTGTATTAGATTTACAAACCAGTTTTTGCAGTAACTGGCAGATCAAATCATTTTTTTTGGATTGGACTTTGCTATTAAATCTTGGTCTCACTAAAATGTCTACATATGTCTGTCAGTGGAATTATACCTATTATCCCTTTAATGTATTTGAATAGTCTTCAACAGAAACTTTTTACAAGTATGAAGCCTACAGGACTTCCTGTCTTTGAAAACTGGTGGTCCTTCAACAGATAGGTGGTCCTTCTTATATACACAGGGTGGGTCGGCACGCCCTTTTTTCACTCTGCCATGTGTAACACTACAGCCTTGCCATTGTACTTAACCAAATAACAGTTTATAAATGTAACACAATTAGAGTTAAAATACACCACTCTTATAACTGATCATGCAATGGGAGTTTTCCTAATACTGTCAGTTAGTAGTTGGCTAATCATCTGAACTTAACACCTGTTAATGTTTTTCTAGGAAAACTATGGTCTGGGAATTAAGAGGTATTGCCATATTAGGGGAGACCATTCGCCGAAATGTCTTGTTGGTAATTTATGCCTACACTGAGGTAATCACCGTGGCGTTAACCTGTAGCTACACAGGTCGATGTCCATATGTGAGGCATGACTAACTGCCGAAAAGCAGTATGGGTAATCTTCAAGTATAATACTGAGCGCACAGAAAGTCTAGTAGAGAGTCTGGGGCTGGTGGTTAGAGTGAAGAGTCAGTCGATCTTGTAAGATGGATCCCCGCAGTCTAAGACAGGGTGTGGGATAAGTTAAACTACACTATGGAAGCCAGTATAGTAGGGCAGTCATTGTTACACACTAATTTGAGGATTTGGACATTTGAACGTTTCTAAATACTATTATACTTTGTGAACCTAAGACATTTAATAATAGGGACTATTTAAGTAGTTAACAAATGGAAGTACTAAAAACCACTATACGAAACGGATATGTTTATATATATAACAGGATTATGAATGTGTAATTATTCGGACTGTTTTATATGTACCAATAAATTATGGAAATTACAACGCGAAGTCCGGACCTTGTTATAAAGTGCTACAGACGCAGTCTTTACATACCGCCACGCATTAATTACATGCCGCCCCGCAGTGCCCTTTCTAAAACTGCTCGCGACTATAGTCTCTGGAAATACACAAACGCACTTTGACATGTCTAGGCTAGCGCTAGGATTTTAAACCCTTTAGCCAAATCTGGCTAAAGCCCTAAAAATTCCTTTAGCCAGATTAGAAAGTCTTTAGCCAGACTTTTGCCGAGATATTTTTTAACGAATTGGAGGCGCTAAAACTTCGAGTTTGCGTACACATCAACAGTTAGTTAAAAAAGTATGCGTTATTAACCTACATGTATAGAGTATCAATATGTCCACATCATATGCATTCGGCTTTAGTGCTTACAATTACTTAATTAATCCAAAAAGTTTTAAAAATTGTATTTACTTTAATGCTATTTTAATTTTTAAAAATTATCGACTGAAATTTAAAAAAGGACAGAATGAATGCATGCATATAATAAGAAAATATAAAAATACAGACTCTTGTCACCATTGATTCGACCATTTAGTATTTTCATTAAATGTATTTCATTATACCTACTAGCAGTCATAGAAGTAAAATAAATATATTTAAAAATGTAAGGCTAAGCTGAGGCATATAAAACAAGTTCAACTAACAGGAATTCCAACTAGAAAGATCGCGGCGCTGTATTGTGAGACAAAATTCAGAAATGCTACATACACCACGAATATCATGCACAGATTAAGTAATAAAAGCCACTTCATTCTAAAATTGTACCAATATTGTGAGTAAGCGCACCTTTCGTATTTGTTCATGTTGATTGTTCAACCATAAATTATCCCAATTCAGAGACAGCCGATCAAACATCGGTTCACACTTGCCATTGTTCCAGTTTACGCTACCGTGTGTACAACTAATTAGTCTTATCAGTGATCGTAAAGTTCAAAAACACCGACGGCATCTTTACCTTTTTAATTCGTAAGCAAACTTTGTGTTTTGAAAAGCCATTTTAGCCGCTAGAGGGCGCCACGTTATTATGTTTTACCCGGCTCGATAACGCAGTTAAATATGTGGATAATATTGAGCGCAGGGTCACACACCAGTTGATTGACAGCAAGAGGCGGAACAGTGGGCGGAGTCTATCGCACATCGACAATTTGACAGTGGTCTTCAATAAACACTGCGATAATTAGTTTATCAGTCCAGATAATTGATTGTCGCTAATTAGCTAACAACACCCAGCGGGGTAGTGGCTTATGGCTTATAGACAGTGAAAGACTTTGTGTATTAGAATTCGGGATTTTCCGAGATTGTAGACAAAATCTGTCGGAAATTTGGATTCGCCAGACGGCCGATGTCTGGCGAATTTGATATGTATTTCTTGCGGTTTTCATTCGCCAGTTCGGGTTTCTTTTCGCCTATGGCGATTTGGCGAATGGTTAACGCGAGCCTAGCATGTCATGTGACCTTTAAACCGACAATCACCAGATTTAGCCACGGGGTATTTCCAGTGTAAACAGGCAACTGATCACGCGTGACACTTGTGATAAGCATTGGTTCGCGTGAATACACACTGTTAGTATAATCGGCGTAATGGATTGCGGTAACCAACGACTTTGCCGTACTTGGAACATGTTTGATGTAATTATCGGATTACGGACAATTATCTGCGGCATTATAATCGGCTTTTTATGAGTTGATGAGATGATACAAGATATGTACTCCCACGAAGACTGGCAATTAATGACTGAAGTAATTATATTGTGCCGTTGTTGTTTTCTTTTGTACGCTAATTTTCGCAATCTGCAGAGTAGAATAAATGTTGTTGTCCGTTTTTTAATGAATAGAATATTTGATGTTTGTAAAAGTTTGTGGAACTTAATTAGCAAATGAGTAAATTATGGTTTATTGACTTCTGTTTGGTAAGTTTTGAATCTGGAGTCACAAATCATATTTTATTACAAATTATTAATGTTATAATACCATTATACCACCACATCAAACTAAATACTTTTTTATTTTATTTGCATTCACCCAAAAAAAAACATTTAATAACATTTTTAAACTTTCCTAATAAAAATAAATAAATTCATATATATTATAGTATATACATTTAATAACATTTTAAAAACTTTTCTAAAAAAAAGATTTTTTCATATATTATATTGTAAAAATATATTATATAATTTTTTTTTTATATAGAAATGTTTAAAAATGTCTTAAATGACTTTTTGGGTGATGTTTTTTTTTGGGTGGGGGGGTGGGGGGGATAGTAGTGACCAAATTACGCGCTGAATACCTGTGCAGAGAAGGTAGATATAGAAGAATGATGAAAACTCATACTCAAACATACCATAAAAGCGACGTTAAGTTGCAAAGATTTTGTTTGCGCGTTAAAAATGCCCTTTATTTTTTATTTACCCTGACTTTTTCAAGGCTGGGGGAAACACTACAACTATACTTACCGAAACATTACAATAAAAAAAAACACATACAGTGTTGTCTATTCAATGTTTACATTATTTTTCACCACTTTGTCTTTTGGTGGCAGAGGGACGTTTTTGAGAATTTTCCACATTGTTAACCCGTTACATAATCAATCATGCGAACGATTGACAGTCCTATATGTATAATCCTATTACATGAGATGAATATACATCATGTATATTTTTAATTTCCTTAATTTAAAATATCAGGCCTGACGGGTGGTGGTCCTTCCGAAAATCAGGTGGCCTTGGGCCAGCGGACCTGCATTAGTGACGAACCCTGTTCAATAATGGATAATGCCTCTTTTTTCACTAGACTTTTTTAATTTTTACTCGCTTCCAATCAGCCACTGATGATCCAGGGTCGATTTACAACTATGAATCTTGGACACTGGCGATAACTAGCTTTCTCTTAGATCAGGTTCTGATCAAGTGTTATGAGGCTAAATAAAATTATACCTGAGTTTACTGTAACCCGACCGACCCTCCGAAAACACCCCCGACTCCTGTTTATTTTATTGAAAAATAAAAGAGAAAAAAAAATATGAAAAAAAAAAATGTTGAAAAAATAATAATATTCATGGGATCATCATGGCGCAATTTTCAATTTCGCTGTGCGGTTTTGACAGCTGTTTTGGCTGTACAGTTTCAAAAATGTCAACACATTGAAGCGCTCAATGTTATGGCGTGCACTCTTCATAACTAACGCTCAGGGACGGGTCGTCATGTATGCTAATGGACAAGAATCGATTGTTGAATTGTTTGACAAATACCACAAACAGGTCAGTAAATGCCCAGAGTTCCAGGCCACTTGTCGTAAGTTTGTTTCTAAGATAGTATATTAATGTGCATATGTTTAGTTGCTTCTCAGCACTAAGCATTGGCATCGACTACTACTGCATTATTAACTTCTTGAAGAAGTATGGCGTTCCATAATAATTTTCTGAACTCAACCTCAATATAGGCTCATAAGGCCAAATAAAATTATACCTGTGTTTACTGTAACATTGCTGAAAAAAATAGGGTAGGTAGGTAGGTAGGCATTTTATTTTATTTTTTTATGGCGAAGTTACATTTAAGGTGGCGATGAGCTTTGATGAATTGGAAAATCTTAACTGTGGTATTTTAAAAACAACAATAGATAACAATATTAAATTATGTATGTTTTATTGTTTCCCAAAAGGCCTGGCAACAACTGGCTCTTTTAACAATCACTTGCAATTATTGCAAAGGGGTAAAACAGTTTAATTTATTTTTCGCAAGTCCGGAAGAGAGTCAGTTCTAACAGCAGGACAATGAGCACATGAGTCGGCCGTGATCGCGTGAACATAATTATTTTTTCAAAAAAAAAAGGAGTCGGGGGTGTTTTCAGAGGGTCGGTCGGGTTACAGTAAACTCAGGTATAATTTTATTTGGCCTAATAACTAACATGAGAAATTTATAAATATTTATTACTTTCTGATGTTAGAAAAGTAATATACATGCAAGTCAACACTTTTACAAAACTATTCAAATGGTCAATTAACATCTGACATTATAACTTTGAATATTTTTCAGCTGTCTGGGAGGCAAGAACTGCTCTTGGTTATGTCAACCACAGAATTTGACTACACCTGTGGGTCCCCCATCCTTCCTGACGGTCATATGTTCAGAAAGAGCATGAAAGTCAAGTCACTCATAACATGTCAAGCCTCACTGGAGATCACACTGTATGGAGCTGGACTGATCCCAGCTGACTCATGTACTCATTGCTGTTGGAGCTGACCCTCTTTTGGACTTGCTGAAAACATTTAAAACTGTTTTACCCCTTTGTTATAATTGCAAGTGTTTGGGAAAAGAGCCAGTTGTTACCAGGCCTTTTGGGAAACAATAAAACATACACAATTTCATATTGTTATCTATCGTAGTTACATTTTCCCATTCATCAAAGCTCATCGCCACCTTAAATGTAACTTCGCCAAAAGTTTATGTATAAGGGGCCATAACTCTTTCAAATATCGTTCAACCAGAACATGGTGATGATATACGCAACTAGGCTTGGTACTGATTGTCCCTGACAAGTTTCGGTGAAATCCAGCCAGAGGTTCAGGAGAACTAGTCTGTACAAAGTTAGTGTATTAAAACCTTTAAGGGTCATAACTCTGCCAAAATTCATTCAACCACAACACGGCAATGATAGGTGCAACTAGGCTTGGTACTGATCATCCCCATCAAGATTCGTTGAAATCCAGCAAGGAGTTCAGAAGAGACTAATCTGGACAACGTTTGGCTATTAAAACCTTTAAAGGGCCATAACTCTGCCAAAAATAATTCAACACGAATATGGCGATGATATGCCCAATTAGGCTTGATACTCACTGATCATCCTTGTCAAGTTTCGTTAAAATCCAGTCAGGGGTTCAGGAGAACTAGCCCGGAAAATGTTTGTGTATCAAAAAACTTTAAAGGGCCATAACTCCACCAAAAATCTGTTAACCGGAATGCCACGATGATATGGACAACTATGCTTGCTGCTGATCATCCCTGTAAAGTTTCGTTGAAATGTGGGGAGGCGTTCAGGAGAACTAGTCCAGACAAAGTTTGTGTATTAAAACCTTTAAAGGGCCATAACCCTGCCAAAAATCATTCAACCGAAACATGGCAATGATTTGCACAACTAGACCTGATACTGATCATTCTTGTCAAGTTTCGTTAAAATCCAGCCTGGGGTTCAGGAGAACTAGTTCAGGCAAGGTTTGTGTATTAAAACTTTTAAAGGGACTCCACCAAAATCATTCAACCGGAACACGGTGACGATATGATAATGTACAACTAGGCTTGGTACTGATCATCCTTGAAAAGTTTCACGGAAATCTGGCTAAATGAAGGCCCTTTCTTCTTAATGAGGCCAAAATATAGCATATTTCAGAAAATCAAGGGCCATAACTCCAGTGTAAATGGTCCAATCTGGCTGGTTTTGAAACTTTTTGGAGCTTTCATTGATAGTAACATTCTGGTAAAGTTTGGTAAAGATCGGATGAAAAATGAAGGCCCTATCGTAGTATTGACGAGGCAAAATATAGCATATTTAACTAAATCAAGGGCCATAACTCCGCTGTTACTGGTCCGATCTGGTTGGTTTTCGATCTTGTCCGAGCTTTCATTTATATTAACAATCTGATAAAGTTTGGTAAAGATCGGACGAAAAATCAAGGCCCTATCGTAATATACCCTTTTTCAAATCAAGGGCCATAACTCCACTGTCGCTGGTCTGATCTGGCTGGTTTTCAAACTTGTCCAAGCTTTCATTGATATTAACAATCTGGTAATGTTTGGTAAAGATCGGATGAAAAATGAAGACCCTATCGTCTTAACGAGGCAAAATATAGCATTTTTAACTAAACCAAGGGCCATAACTCCGCTGTTATTGGTCTGACCTGGCTGCTTTTTGAACTTGTCCGAGCTTTCATTGATATTAACAATCTGGTAAAGTTTGGTAACAATCGGATGAAAAATGAAGGCCCTATCGTCTTAACGAGGCAACATAAAGCATTTTTAACTAAGTCAATGGCCACAACTCCGCTGTTACTGGTTCGATCTGGCTGGTTTTCGAACTTGTCCGAGCTTTCATTGATATTAACAATCTGGTAGAGATTGGTAAAGATCGGATGAAAAATGAAGGCCCTATTGTCTTAACGAGGCAACATATAGCATTTTTAACTAAGTCAAGGGCCATAACTCCGCTGTTACTGGTTCGATCTGGCTGGTTTTCGAACTTGTCCGAACTTTCATTGATATTAACAACATGTTACAGTTTGGTAAAGATCGGATGAAAAATGAAGGCCCTATCATCTTAACGAGACAAAAGTTAACGACGGACGGACGACGGACGGACGGAAGACGGACAACTCGCCATCCCATAAGCTCTGCTGGCCCTTGGCCAGTAGAGCTAAAAATGAAATAAAATGCCCACATACCTACCCTATTTTTTTCAGCAATGTTACAGTAAACACAGTATTTTGCCTAAGTTGTATTTAGAGTAGGACACCGGTACCCGGTGCTGGTATCGTACCATTACCCTTTTCACTGGAAACCGGTATTAACCCGATTAAAAAAAACACGGTACCCTTTATAATATCAGTATTTTGGAAAATGTGTCTACCATATTTTGAAGATGTTCTGGCAGCGAATAAGCTCCAAACCGCCGTGATCGCGATGAACTATCAGCGTGTCATCATTTTGTTTAAATATTTACACCCAGTCTCAGATAGCATGCAATTCACTGGCATTGTTTTGCTGTGTAGTACCTAGCAATTAATCGAGAAACCACGTCTATTTATAGAACGAAATTTACACGCCTTATGGAACCAACGGTCATAGTCTATAAAGTGGAACCAGTCTAGAAGTGAGAAACATAAGAAACTCACAATGAATATAATATATGTAACTGAACATGAAACAAACAAAAAACATGTAACTTTAAAGCGGAAAATAACTGAAAATGAAATAAATCAAGTACGAAAATAAGACAGATTTTGCCAAGCAAACTGATCGGACAAGTTCACTGAGTCTGTCATTGTTGATTCACACGGTATTGTTAACAGTACCGTTAAAATACCATACCGTTTCGTTCGTACCAATACCAGTACTGTACTGTTTCACCGGTATCCAACCCTAGTTGTATTGTGACCTTATAACGTAAACGGTCAAGAGTTATCGAACGTTAATTGAGGCACGGCACAGACCATTATAATGTATCACTCAGTTGTGTAGGTGTGTTTCTGATATTGGAGAGGGTGGGCCAACTTAACATTTAACATATTGCTTTTTTTGTTGTATTTTTTTCGTTGTCCAGACATTTTAATCAATGAAATCGCAACTTTGCAATGTTAACTGGTCTATTTGTTGCCCTGTGACTGTAACATTTCAGGAAACCAACACAATGTTGGCAAAATAGGGGTGGAAGTGTTGTATACTCTGCCCCATTCAACATGAATTTTTTTCTAAAAATTGTGAAGACTCCCTATTTGGTCATTTTGTGGGAAAAAAACGCGATAACTGTCTGATTTGTGAAAAAATACTTAGATAAACTTCCTAATGTAAATGTATCCAAAACAAAACAATATTGAGAAAGTTAGATTGGGAAATGTTGTTTACCAAAAAATTAAAAATAATCGGCCATAGTTGTGAAAAAGATGACCAATTTTGAATTGTGAAGTAGCCGAATTTCGGCCCCTGTTATAGCAGGAAAAAAATCCCTGTCCACCCTTCCAGAAAACTGGGAGGGGTGATGCTGAACCACTGTTCCTTTCTCTTGTTACCGCACACACTGCGATTCTGCAGTCTTCGAATTAATCCACTAACATGAAGCCCGGGGCTAGTAAACTGTCATTCGGGCTAGTGAATTTTTAAAATTGATATAGTCGGGCTATAGGAAAATGTACAGGTTTTCATTGAGTATATAGGAATTCGGGCTAGAGAACAAAATATTTAATTCAAAGACTGTTCTGATTATCATGCTGGCCTTTTTGTTTTTCTTTCACCGATTAACACAGTGCTAAGGCCAGAAAAAAACACCTGTGTTTTTGGTTACTCAGCTGAAAAAATTAGGGTAGGTAGGTAGGTAGGTATCTTTTTTAAAAAAAAAATTGTTTGCCCATGTGGTTTGGACGATGTTAAAGGTATCTTTAACTTTGTCAAGTAGTTAATTTGTAGTGATTTTGCAAGGAGAGAAGGAAAATAACCTCATGATATCTAACTTGTTTGTTTTGAATAAAATAAATTGAAAACACATATTATCTTCTGCCATTATGAGTTTATTTGTTGACGGACGGCAGACGGAGTGACAGGCAAAAAGTGATCACAATAGCTCCGACCCTGAGAGTTCCATTTTACATGTGGCTGTGAAAGATTGAATTTTATCATTTCCTGAGGCTGGGTAGTATTGGAAGAACAAATCTGCTGACAGCATGTCACGATTAATGTTTTTCATAAACTTCTCTGTCCCATGGCTGCATTTTCCTATTCCAATAGGCTAGCCAAAACGGACGTGCAGTGCACCATGGAGGCGGCCATGTTTTAGCACATGTTTCATACTCAATCTTTTCGTATATTACTGTTTCGTACCAGCTTTTTCGGCCTTTATTTTTTAATGATAAAAAACTGTAGGGTATTCGCCAAAAAATAGGGACGCCAGAAACATAGGTGGGTTTTTTTCTGGCCTAAGTTCAGCGAGATATTTAACGTGCATACCGCATAGGGTATGGCACTCCCCGCATAAGTATATTATTTTCACATTTGACTGGGCCGTCGATCTGTCTTGGGGGACTGCGACCCATACCCTTGGGTGTGGGAATTTTAGCATGCTTTTACAGGAAAGGGGGAATTATTTTGTGGCCATAATTTTGATAATCATTGTTTTAAATACAGTTTGTACTCAATATTTTACGTACCAGAAGTGTTTTTTTATAATTGTTTTGTTGTGTTTTTTTCAGGGGGGAATTTTGAGTCTGAATTGGGTGGAAAAAACATACTTTTTGGAGTGGGGAATGCGTCCGGTTACCGGACGCAAAATCGGCAGATTGACGGCCCTGTTTCATGACCAGTGCCCCAGATAAGCAGCGTATCTGCGTATTTCACTCAATTAAAATTGCCAAATACCCAATTAATTTCCCTGACATGAGTACCAGATACGCAAGCAATTTCCTTTTCACTCAAACATTTTAATTTTCGAGTGTATCGACAATCAAAGTGTTCAAATGACTGATGGATTGGTGTTTTCGTGCGTATTCCATTATTTACAAAATGCAGATTTTACTTCCGGTGTTTAGCTTGACTGGGACGTTACATTATTGATAAAGTGGAGCAGTAAAAGAGAATGCTATATATAGCTGAATATGTATGCTATACCAGTCAATACTATTGTGTAGTCGTCTGGGCGCTTTCTTGTTTACTTTTATGATTAAAATGTCGAAACGGGGACGTAAACCGACAAGCGAGTTACCGTTAAGAAACACATCTGAAATTAACACATGTGATTAGTGTTTCTGATTTGATTTAAACATATTTTATTGCCATATAATATGCAAAACGGGTTGGGCCACAAGTTCTAACAACATTAGTTATGGCCCTTCCCAATTTAGTGTTTCTATGGAAATTAATCATTAATAATGATTAATCATTGACAAACATCTGCCATGAATAACAAGTCAATAAAGCTCACATACAGACGGGTAAGTTACCTGGCTTGTTTTACATTTGATCCCCAAATCACCCTATTATTTTTGAAAATCTGTGAATTCACTCTGAATTAATTTTAATTTCATGAGTGAAATACCCAATAGGTCCAAAAGTTATCTGGGGCACTGCATGACATAACATATGCATGGTTTAATTCTTGAATTAAGACCCTTATCGCGGAGTTAACTAACACCCCTGCTCCTCTAATCCTTAACAAAACACTCCAATCAGGACAGCTAAGGACACATATTTGTCAGGAGTTTATGCAGCTATGCCTCAAGGCATTATTTGGTCAGATATGTCATTAATAAACACTGCGAAAATGAATATTTTGACCCACTTTTAAGTGATCGCGGCATGGTTTCAAAGGCTCGCGGTCAGATGAAGTGATAATGGCTGGGGAAGGCCCTGAATAAACTCCTTTATTGTCACCTACTGAATATCTCAAAATTCTGAAATGTGCATCTAATGCATGGAATGTAAATGTATGAATGATCAAAATTAGCAAAAACATTTGCAATGAAGTCAAATAATTTATTTCAAAAAGTAAACTTACTTGACCCTTCTGGACGCACACCGTGAGCCTTGACCCAAACCAGCTGACTTGAATTCGGTTTAATCTCAAGCGTTCGTCTTTCTGGCCTTTTCTTGGAGAAAAATATTGTCACAACTTTACCCGTCTCCAGTTCACCGAGCAAATGCATCATGCCCGTGTCTGGCAAACCAGGGAGACCGTTATAGATGGGGGCGGCCATTTTGGATTTCTCTTCCTGGTTGAATCCGTCACTAAAAAGTTACATTTTAAAGCATATCCTCAGCGGAGTGTCATTTTATTCAAAGCTATACATTTTGAAGTGATGTGTAGTATTATCGTATAACTTTTAACATCATGTTTCCTTAATGTGTTATGAAATTATCATTTCTTCCGGGATCAAACACTGAGCGAAATAAAATGTACAAGGGACATCACTCTGTTTGACCAATGAGAATAGAATAGAATATTTTATTCAAACTGCACACTATGACTGTGACCAAGTGTTATTTTAAAGCGAGTGAACTCATGGAAGACCCATAAACCTCCTTAATATGGGTACCAATGGCATTCTTAAACTGCATTACTGTTGAAGCAGTCTGACATATTGTTCCAGGCCTTGGCGACTTTACAGTATGGCCAAGAATATGAATTACATCAGAGATCTACGTTATTCTTAGTGATTTAAGAAGTTTATTGCGTCTCTGGATCTCTGGTTACACTTAAGCTTGAGACGTATTTTTCGAGATCTCTGATAACAGATCCATTTCTGGTTATAGGCTTTCATAAGCCTCCCTGGTATTCAACAGGTTGGAGTTTCCATAATTTGTAAAATGTTCGCTCAAAAGCATGTTGCATTTACAACTTCCGCTGACAAGGAATTCCAAATATCTACTATTCGGTAACAAAATGCATATTTCTTACATTTATATGTGTTCGTTTTAAATAGATAGATAGATACTGTACTGATAACCTCATGAAGATGATGAAGAAGTATTTTACGTACTGCATTCTACATCTTCAAAGTTAAAAGTTTATATCATATCTCCTCTTAAAAAAATGAACTTCATGTGGGTAATTTTATGCCTGTAATGTTTATATAAAATTCCAGAAATTGCAAGTGAGAAAGTTGAAAAGTTCTTAAAAAATATGGATATATCTAAGGCCACTGGATGTGATATTATTGGCCCGCGATTAATAAAAATTGCTGCCTCTCATATTACGGATAGTATTACTTATATATGTAATCAAAGTATAACGACTGCAGTATTTCCAGATATAAATGGATAGAAGGTAAAGTAGCTATAGCCCCTCTTCATAAAAGTGGGTCAAAAGATGATGTCAATAACTATAGGCCTATCTCAGTCCTTCCTATTCTCTTCTACGTCCCTCCCGCATATTTTCTCTACAAACCCTATTTAAAAAATAATACTGCAACACTTGGTTTTCAACTAAAAACAAAATATACACTACATCCCAGTTCTATTTTATGTGACTGACTCCGCTAAAGTGATCTGTGTACCATGAACAGAGCTTTTTTACCTTATGTAACAGAGACACCTCTAAAAGGCCTCTTTCCCAATTGAGAACTTGACTGTTTTTTCCCCAATTGTGGCAGAAATATTTGCCAATCAGAAAGCAGCAGTGTTTCAAAATTTGAGAAAAAGCATTAATTCTGCAATTTGTTTTTGTCTGTGGAGTTAGTTCTGACTGAGAAACAGTAATTATAATAACTGTTGGCTGAAAATATAAATAAAGCATAGTATTGTCAAATTTACTTAATTGGTAAAATCTTACATCTTTCCCAAAATGGACAGACCTGTGCCTCTTCCAAATTTTGTGGAAAAAAAGCCCTGATGAACACATTTTCTAAGTAACAGTACATAGAAATAAGAATTGAATACATAGATCTATCTAATTATTATTGAATTTCAGCGAAATGTTCAGATCCAAATGAAATTTGGCAATTGCGTTTATACACTGTGTCATTATTATTTTTTCATAGGGAGACATCAGTCTCACAGACATGATGCCTGCATCTTACATATTCTGATCTGAAATTCGACTCTTGGTTGGATGAAGTGAGGTTGGAGGAGCTTACAAAAACAAGATGGATTTCATAGAGGTTTGTAAGCAGAACGTATTTGTATGGTGGGGAAGCATTTCACATCAATGCCAAACAAATAATAAAATAATAGTAATTAGATAAATCTAGTTAAAACACCTGGAAACCTTACCTCGAAAGGTGGAACTGAGAGACAGTATTAAAACATTAAAAGGATCTTAAACAATACATACGTTCTCAGTGTTAAAAAAACAAACATTTGGTAATGTTTTTCAGTAAATTTTATATTGACTAAGACCCAATTAAATATACAGGTCTGTGTTTACTGTATTAAACCAGACCAACTCCCTTAATACACTGCTGACTCCTCTTTTTATTGGGAATAAAATAATAATCAGTTATTCTGAGGTAAAAAAATAATATAATCTGTTTTAATATGTTTAAGCCTGCAGCCAGTCAGATTTTTCTTTATTTAATGTTCTTGTGGTCTAAATATAATTCATGGAGTAAAAAAATGATAACAAGTAAATATTTGATACCAAATAAATATACTGGCCCACTTTTATTGACAATGATATGTAAACACAGGTTTAATTTTTATTTTATTTGGCCTGTATAGGTTCTATATAAAATACATATTTTGTATATTATTAAAACTGATCAGGTTTTAGTATTTCATGTACAGCAGATATTTAAGTTGTAATACTCAGTGTTTGCATTTTCTTTATTTTTCAGACAAGATGCTGCCATGTTCACAACACAAGGTTACGGTATACAACTAATGGATCCAAGTATTTAACAATAAATTGAATGGATTATCTTGAACTACATCTACAGTTCTTATTGACACTCAAGTTTTTCACAAGGATCTGTGCATGCTGGTTTCCTCCCACATCTGTGCATGCTGGTTTCCTCCCACATGCATTTAGCGCTGTCATCCATGCCAATGAGAGTGATGTGAAAAGTAGTTTTGCTTATTTAATACTCAATAAAAAAACTCTCATCATTCCATTTGAGACGTTGTCGTTGAAGTACACAGTTTTATTGAACTGACTGTTACGTGTACATATAACGGAGAATACATGTTGATGCTGAACTATGTTCAAAACCTGTGACACAACTTAAAAACAACAGCATAGGGTTGTAACTTGTTTTATTAACATATTAATTATGGACCTTAAAGGGACACACAGCAATCTTGATTTGTTGAAAAGCTAACAACTCGCAGCGTCCCATTAGTTTTTCTACATAATTCACATTTTTGCAATCATTAATATTAATACTAGAATAGTGCAAGGCTAATAGTTATTATTATATTACTAAACTGTTGATAATATTGCACCAATCATTTATACATTTCACTCACAGCCATCACCAGTATGTATTATATGTTTGACATGCCTATTAAACAAATGATCACTTTTTCAGTTGAATGACATAATTTCATTAAACCTGAGTATATCCAACATTTAAACTACACTTGACCTCCCTATAATATATATATCTGTGCCAGTGGGCATGGCAGACGCTTAGGGATCACTTTAATCTCTGTCAGCTCTCATGTAAGGTCCTCTATTACCTATGTTCATGAAACACACATTTTCGTCTTACTCAATGAAAATATGTATAAAGTTCTTCCTTAGCAATTATTCAATGCTATTGACATGTCCAATAACTATGAATTTTATTTTGGCAAAGTTGTGGTTAGAGCATAATATTATGCACATTGAATATGAAAATGAAACGCATTACGTATTTGAATAGACGCCTATACGTCTCACACCACAATTAATTTTCCATAGGGTCCCATTGTAATGTTTTTGTTCGTGGCATAGTGATAAAAAAGATTTTGCAACATGTATTTATGCTTCAATTCTTCATTGATCCAATATCTGCATGTTATTAACTTTTAACAAATATTTACCAGATTGAACTTTTTTTAATTTCATGTTTGCGTGACACCTATCAAAATTTAGACAAAAATACAACCCCGTGGAGATTAGACCCATGATGTGTAAAATGAGGCAGAATTAGCTAGAAATCGTATATCAACATGCATTTTTCTGTGATCTCTTCCTAAAATGCTGTAGATTTAGAACCTGGTAAAGATAAATCAATGTAACCTGTAAAATGTAGAAAAGCGAACTTGTTTTGTTTTTTATCTACCTCCTTCATCTGTAGGGCAGGAGTATTCAAGGGAGATAATAGTGTTGCGAGTCCTTAAGGTGATTTTTTTTTCTAATGATCACCTCAATAATAATAGAACATGTATACAAATCAATTACACGCTGAAAAGTGCTAACATTTTGATTCCATGTTTATTGCTTTTCAAATTATTCAAGTTTTAGTGACCTAGGGTATTGGTCGAAATTCAGGCCGAGTACCTTTAATATTTTGTAGTGATAAGGATTTTGCATTTTCCTGGTCATTTGTGCTCAGCTATGTCTGAAACTTTCAGGCAGGAGTATTCAAGGGAGATAATAGTGTTGCGAGTCCTATAGTCTTCCAGACCGCCTTCAATCCATTTAAAATAAATCAGGAATGATAAATGTCCTTGCTGACAAAACCACATCACAGACTTGTGTGTTATAATACATGATGCTGTTTTTCATGCTTTTCTCCTTTTGGCGACCATCTTAAAAGTTTAAGTCCGTTAGAAAATTAAAAATAGAAGAAGCTGCACAGTAGCCGATTTATAAGTTAAATATAGTAAGGACAAACAAAAAAATAGGTGTGTTTCCTATTGCATGCTCTAAACAAATAGGGTCGGTAGGTAGGCATTTTTTTTTTTTTTTTTTTTTTTTTTTTTTTTGGAGCAAGATATTGTGAGATTCTACATGTATTTATATCATAAACCCCATACAAGTTGATGATACAGCTGAAAATTTCTCTGCGATGTCAGTTTACCTCGATATATTGTGATAAATCATTGTTCAGAACAAATATATATATTTTTTTTCATAAAAAGTTTTAGGATCGGCCCCTTAAAAATAGGGTCGGTCGGGCCACCGGAAACACAGGTATTTTTTTTTGGTCTAATATATATAAGTAAATATATAATGTTAATAGCTCTTATTTATCCCATGTTGAGACGACACACAAGCTAGATCACGAGACAATATACGTTTTAATTGAATTGAATGTTGTTTAACGGCTCATCAACACAGTATAGGTTATTTAGAGCTGCCCCAGAGAGAGGAGAAGGAATACATAGAAATCTGGGAACCTGCCAAACTCTTGTTATCGAATAGATTCCTGGTTCTTTAACGTGCTCGGAGGATAAACCGATACACGGGACCGCCCGGTTTACGTCACCATCCGACGGACGAGACGAGGGAAAGTGTCTTGGTCATCGCTAACCCGGCCGAATCCGAATTTTATTGAGAAAAAAAAATTCTACAAAAGGATACTAAGTTTAGGGTTATTATCCTCGCGAGCCTATCTACCCTATAGACTGCAGGGTGCAGGGTTCTGTCCATCCCTTACTGATTGGTACTAATATAGTTCCATAAAAGATGGTAGGTGTCATTGGCGTAGCTCTGCGTAAGCACGGTACGCCCGACCCTACGCCTAACTCGGAAATCGAAAATGTAAAAAGTCCAAAAATGCAATAACAATGGAGGAGGTATTGAGGGTGTGGGGGTTTGTGTGTGTGTGTGTGTGTGTGTGTGTTGGTACATGTGTGTACTTACCTTTATCTACCGTTTTATAACTCTGAAATATACGTCAGAACGCGCATTGTAACATCAAAAAAACATAATACGGGTAGCATGACCCCGAACCCCACTAGGATAAGTTAAACAGAGTGAGGGCGGGAGGGACCCCGAACCCCACTAAGATGAGTTAAAGTGTGCGTGGTGGCGGTGGGTGGGGCGGGGGTGGGGTGGGGGAGGGGAGGGGGTGCAGCAGGGTACACATACATGTAAGTGGTCGATTGCCAATCATGTGTTCTTGGTTTCTCAGATGTAAAGGCGCTGGCACGGTTTAATACACAGATTGTTTCAAAGATGCTATTTCACAGACTTTCAAAAAAGAGGCCTCGGTTACACAGTGGAAAAGGCGTTGAACCTAAGGAGCTGGAGCCCTGGTGATGGTATGTCTAATGGGACTATTCACCCATCTTACTTCCCTCTGCGGTCGATGTTCAAATCAATAAAGCCCTAGTTCATATTATATTTGCGTCGACAATCCGTATGGCCTTTAAAATACATTTAAAATCATAGTTCGCATTCTAGATTAATTCTGTCCATTTAAAAAAAATGTGCTGGGTGGGGGTGGGGCGGGGGTGGATGGGTCGAAAGGATAATAGCCAATGATACTTTTTTTAAAGGGCTCTTCGACCAAAATAAATAAATAAAAACACACGTCCTTTCGAAATTTTAAAAAATTGTCCGCGTACACCTTTTCTCCCTGTGATTATACTAGTACAAGCATTGTGACGTCACAATTCTGTGTTGGAATTTGGTCTTCGGGGAAACACGGTATTTATTTCTTTGCAATATTTTCAATAACAATCGAATTTAAAATATGTCATGTTAGCATAAATATTTTGTCTCTTATCGACTGTCTGTTCACTACAATATATCAGGTAATTTTAGAATTTATCACACACAGAGCTGACCGATGTATTGCATGCCGTATTCCATGCCGTGTAACAAAACTACACAAAAACAACGTTCGAAACGCTTGCGTAAAACAGTGACCAAACGTTTTTTTGGGTAGAAAAAAGTACTTTTTTCAAATTCGCTTGAAAATTCACATACTGCCAGAGGAAGGATTACACTCATCGTTCATGTTCTTGTCTTTTTTCTCGCTGTTAAAATCTTCATACAAATCGAGATACAAAATAAAAAAATTGAAGTCGATCGATAAACAGCTGACATTTTGCTCTTTCGCTTGTTTGTTGACTGAAATAATTTTCACAATAACACAACATAGACCTAAATTTATTTTTAAAAGTAGGCCATGAAAATGATGGTTATTTTATAAGGAAATGGCTTGTATAAATTATGTTTTAATTGTAGTGATAAAAACATGATTCTGAAAGTTTTTTGTATGAAGCACACGGTTGAAGAGAGTCTCACTTTTCTGTGTGTAATTTTATGAACGGTCATGAAACGTTTTTTTGGGTAGAAAAAAGTACTTTTTCCAAATTTTGATGAAATTTTACAGGCTTGTAGAGGAAGACTTTTTCTTGACTTTAATGCTTTCGTCTTTTTTCTCGCTGTAAGAACAAACTGTAATTATCAATTTGATTAAAAGCTAAAATTTCACATAAATTTTCGAAACGATCGGTAATTTGTAAAAGCCTAGAAATCGTATTTTTAATAAAAAAGAATCGACAAAACACGTACAAACTTAAAATTCATTCTGTAACAAACGAATTGATGCATTTATTTATGTGTGTCATCATTGTACATTGTCAGTTTAATACAGTTTACATCACTGGTGTCATTTTGACCGCCATCCTAAAATCTGCTCAAAACGCAGTTTGTTTAACTTTACGTTTTTTGCGCGTGACGTTTTTAAGTAAATATTCCTCCGCGGCGGCTTGGCGCTCCCACTGCTGAACCAATAATTTGGAATAACTTGCCAGACAGCTTAAACAGCTTGAAAACATTTGATTCTTTTCATCGTTACTTTGTAAGATGGATAAAACAAACATTATAAATTTATTAATATATTACTACAACATCTAGACTGATATTAAAGATTGCGAATAATATATATAAATCTGAAATTATTTGAGTTCAGAATATTTAATTTTCTGTTTGAACATTTTGTAAGTAGAATACAGGAGTCTATAGGAGTCAGATTCTGGTTCCTGCACATATATTGCGTTTTTGTCTGAATTGTTCCTTTGTTTTATTAACATCAATACTATTTCTTCGATAGACATGTCCATTTGACTCTATTATGTATGATCGTGGTTTGTCACATTTTTCTCGGATTGTTCCTTTTTTTCCATTTATCATTAAGTCTTAATCTCACATTCTCTCCGACTTTGATTGGGGGCAATGCTTTTGCATTTTTGTCGTAATGCTGGTTTTGCTTTAACCGTTTTTGTTGTAATTTCTCCTTCACTTTTGTGACCATTTTGGGTTTAAGAAGTTGTTTACAGGTAGGTAAGAATCTTTTCGTTCTTCTTCTCTGTGCTGGTGAACCCAGACTAGCATCACGCGGTGTGTTCCTGTAGCCCAGTATCGCAAGGTAAGGATCGCGGCCATCCATATTTGCTTTCTTAAGCAACCGTTTTGTCGTCTGTACCGATTTCTCAGCCATCCCGTTTGACGGAGGGAATGTAGGACTGGATATCTTATGTATAAATCCGTATTCATTTGTAAATGATTTGAATTCTTGACACTCATATTGCCTGCCATTGTCCGAGATGACCTCGTCTGGAATTCTGTGTCTTGTCAATTGAGAGATTTACAGTGCGTTATTACCGAACTGCTTTTCATGTCTGGCCGCGCTTGCAATCAGTACTGTTATTCTTCGATCTTTGGAGATCGCTGAGCCCGATACTTATATTTAATTATCGGTGGTACTTTTTTCATTTCTTTGTTTTCTTACTTAATTTTCGATTCAGTGGTTTCACTACTCCGGCCGATTAAAGACTCTGGATATTGTTTAACCACTTAAAGGATATGTTGTCTGCTTTTTAATTTAGTATTTTGACTGTTACTTGTGATATGCAGGCTTCATAACCGCTGCTCCCAACTAAATTCCATTATGTTTATTTCGCTCTTCGGGGCATTTAATTTTATTAGATACTGGGACCATACGCCGTACGACATGGGGAAGCAATAAACTCCATGTCCACCGCCATATGCATGCCATCTTCAGGATGGTTAAAATTTTGTACTATTGATTTTATTAATATTGAGTTCTGCTCAACCCGGGGCGTGAGCGGTAGCTAGCATATTTCACTACCGCTCATGAACAGTCTCAGTCAAACCGAGACTGCAATATTTCGTATGTGTCGTTTTCGGCCGTTTCCAAAGGTCCATTATCATACCTCGAAGAATTCTGAATAGTAGTCTACTATTAGTAAATACGATTGTCCGTCAAAGTGAAATATGTCCTTTCCCACTTCGGCCCACGGACGGTCTGGTACTTCATGACCTTTTAGAGGTTCTTTCTGATTTTTCATACGACTCTCTTGGCATATTTCGCATTTTGAAACTAGATTATCTATGTCTTTGTTCATACCTGGCCAAAAAAAAGCACATCACGACCTCCTTGTCGACATTTTTCAATGTCTAAATGTGACTGAGGTATTCTGTTTAACATTTCTGACCTCAATAAGGCTGGAATAACAATTCTGTCACCTTTATGGATAACTCCACCATATACTGAAAGTTTTAAAATTCCATTATTCACATGGTATCTGTGGTACTGTTTCTCTATTTGCAGGCCAGCCATTTATAATTATGGGTTTCACAGTACTTAAACTTGCATCTGTTTCTGTTTTGTACCGTATTTCCTCTAATATGCAACCTGACACATTTGATGCAGCTGATACTATGCTTATTAAATAATATTTCAAATTCGTTGTCAAATCTTCTCATGTTTCCTGTAGATGCGCTCTGTTAAGTGTAGCTGCTACATATATTTCCTTACCCGGCTTATATATTACTTTGAGGTCGTACCTCTGCAGTTTTAACATCATTTTCTGTAAACGTACAGGTGCTAAATAGTTGGGTATACTACTCTAAATGTAACGTGTTTTTTTAATTATTGATTCTATAGGTTTGTTATAAGTTTGTACTTTCAATGTTTTCGAAAATATGTACTGGTGAAATCTAGTACAACCAAACACTATACCCAGCATTTCTTGCTCTATTTGCGCGTAATTTCTCTGTGTTTCTGTTAATGCTTTTGAAGCATAAGCCACGGGCTGATTATTTTGTAACAGTACATCTCCTAGTCCTGTTGACGATGCATCGACGGATGATTTACATCGAAAAACCTTAGTACAGGCGTTATAGACACCAGTTGTTTGAGTCTACTAAAACTTTTTCTGTGGGTATCGTCCCAGTGAAACACAACATAATTTTCTAGAAGTTGTCTAAGCGGTGCACTTTCAATGCTCAAATGTGGTATGAATTTTGTCACATAATGAATCATACCCATGACACGTTGTAGTCTTGCCTTATCTATTGCCTCCACCTTTATTGGATCTGGTTTCATTCCTTGTTCACTAAGCACATGACCAATGTACTTTATTTCAGTGACTGCAATTTCGCATTTTTGTCTGTTTCACTTCAGATTACACTCTCGAACTGTATTTAAAACTTGTCTAAGCATACTATTGTTTCACCACATATCAATGTCATCTACAATACAATCAGCTCCTTCAATATCCTCCAACATTCGAGACAATGTTCTTTTGAACACTTATGGGGCTGAGGAAATGCCAGATGGAAGGCATTTAAAGTTATATCTGCCGAAAGGCGTGTTGAATGTACATAGTTTGCTGCTTTTCTCATCAAGACTGATTTGCCAAAATCCGCTTTCGGCGTCAAGCTTTGAAAAATACTTTGCATTCGGAATGTTTGCCACGACATCTTTGATAGTTTTCATCGGGTTGTGCTCTCTTTTAATCGCGTGATTTAGATCCTTGTGGTTCATGCAGATTCGTACATTTCCATTTGGTTTAACAATCGTAACCATGGAACTCACCAATTCTGTCGGTCCATTAGTTTTTTCAATGACATCCATTGATTCCATTCGTTTCAGTTCCCTTTTTACTTTGTCATGTAGTCCAACAGGCACTCGCCGTGGAGGATGTATAACAGGGCGCACTGAGGGATTTGTGCTCACAGAAAGACCCCAGACCCTCGAACACATCCTGATGACCTCTGGGTTTGCTACAGTTTCTACCCCTTTACTCATGTTCAAGTCTTGACATGTTTGAAGTCCTAAAACAGGCATAACATCATGATCTTCTACTTGAAACTCAATTAGATGAATTTTGTGTTGTTACTCACAGTATATAAGTGTCCTTCCAAAAGTACGTATCCTCTCTCCAGTGAACGTAAGCAATTTATTTGCTTTACTTCTGGTCATCCTTTTCTTACATCCTAATGCCTCATAAAGTGATTTTGGTATCATATTACACTGAGCACTTTTCTATCACCTATGAAAAGATTGCTGTACCAGTCTCTGTATTTCTTTGTTCTTGATCCACGCTTCCAACATAGAAATGCGATTAATTTTCAGATTCCGATTCTGATTCATCAATGCATGAACTTTCTTTGTTTTCAGACCACGTGGCCCTTTGACTTCCCTTGGTTTCGTTTGAGGGTTTCCAGCAGTAGCACTGAGACACATTTTTGCAAAGTGTTTCTAAAATTGCATTGTGCAAATTTGTCCCTTTGCTGACATCTATCTGGGTCATGATAGTAGCCACATCTTGTACACTGCGGATTATTTTGTTTCGACAGCTGCTGAGTTTTCTTCATGTTTACCACTTCAACTTAAAATATGCATTTTAACTGGGTTTTACTTACTTCGCTCGCCCTACAAATATCCACAGCTTTTACAAGGTTCAAGTCCGAGTCTCTAAGTAGACTAGCTCTCACCCTTTCGTCATTTACTCCGCATACAAGTCTGTCCTTTATCAGACTGTCGCACAACTCACCAAATTCACATGTAGATGCTTTATTGCGAATACCTGTTACATATTGATCAATTGTTTCTCAGACGCATTGACTTCTAAAAAAGAAAACATGATGTTCATATGTTAAGTTCTTTCTTGGGTTGCAGCAGGTTTGTAATTTTTCCACAACAACTTTCAGTTTTAGTTTGACATCCTCTGTGTCGAATTTGAATTTGTTGTATACTTCCAATTACATGCAAACACGTTGACGATTTGATTTTGTCACTTTTCTCCGCAATCCCTGATGCTGTGAAGTACAAATCAAACCTCTGATACCGTTTTCGCCAATTTTCTGTTAAATTCCCGTCAAGCCTTAATGCTTCTGGGGCTTTCAGATTATCCATTGTTTTGTTACAGTTATCTTAAAAAACAATTTCACCAATATCCTGTAAACAGAGTCTCTGCTGCCAATAAATACTTTCAAATCCGACTTCTGACACCATGTAATGTTTATATATGCAACAACGCTGTGAGCATGTTACCTACTTTATCAAGACTGAATCTAATACACTACTATGGTAGATATAACTAGATGGGCATCTCATGTTTTAATGCCTAACATTCTAAATATGCGGATGCAAAAGTTCAGTAATCAAATAAGACGCTCCTGGTTTGCCCAAGCAGTTCAATATCATTTATGTAAGCAGGATTCCACGATTGAATACTGTATTCCAAGTATGGCATTATATTTGCAGTATAAGTTTTAAAATGGTGTCCCTATGGTTAGTGGTGCTATGAAGAAATATAAAAAGATCGGACAGGGAAAGTAGCATTCAAGGAGGACAGTCAACCACAAAACACAGAAACAAACACGCAAAAAGACAAACAAGAAGGCAAAAGTAATAATAAATGCAAACGACATCTCAAACACAAAAGGGGGCTACCGCCTTGGAACGGTCAGTGGCAAAGTAGGCCACTGGGGATTTAAACCGGTTCATATCTCTTTTATCGTACTCGAAGTCATAGTTACATTTCAACTGCAGCAACCCAAATATTGCACGGTTTTAACTCATCTTTAATAAGACCTAGATATGTTTCTTCCTCCATACATTGAAGCGTTTCAGCACAGACATAATACTATAGGTCTGTGGTTTCAGCACACACATAATATATAGTATAGGTCTGTGGTTTCAGCATGTATGGTTTATTCGCAACAAGGAAATGAAGTAATACTTAATATTTAAGCATTGAAAACCACAAGACAAGACAAACGAATCAGACAATTTGCACCAATGTTAGTACTCACGACCATGAACATTCTGTTCTATAAATTGTAGTACATGACTTTTGAAATGTGGCTGAAGTCTCATATGAGGCGCCTTTTAGAACGCTTTTGCAAAAGCGAATCTACGAAAATCCCTTGTCAATCAATCGTGTACAAGACACAGTTGACAGAAAAGCCGAACGCGGTCTTTATTTGCGAGCTAGTATGTTGAGTATTTTTATAACAGGGATAATTAATCGTCATTGAGTGTTTGTTTGTGGCTATGCCAAATTCATAACGAATGTATCGATACTAAGGAAGTTTTTAACAAATCTGAGTAACTTTTTATTTTTTATTTATTTTTGAGGTTTTGAGGTTTGAGGCGGATTTCTCGTCTGAAAAAAACACTGTTATATAAGATTGGAAACAAACATGATTTCTCTGTTCGTTGGTGTGTATCACATATCAATCGGTTTATATCCGCAGATGTGTCGAGCTGTTCAAAGTCTGAAGGCAGTTCAAATAATTTCAACCAAAAGTTCCATGGACTACTTTATGTGGGTTTGATGGTCTAAGGCTGATTCGGAGAGTGTCAGCGTTTGGCATGGCAAAATAATGCACTGGTAAAGATGCAAATACATAATTGCATTTTGTTGGCAGGATGCGAACTCATGGCACTGTCTAGTAAAACTAAATGTATTCACGTAAAATGGCGACCTGTTTCTGAGCTCAAACTGATGCAATTTGCAATTAAGCTGCGGGTTGTCTATTAGTCTAAAACCAGAGATGTCATTATTCTTAGTTTTTATGATTGTTGCTTTTCACCGGTATCTGCAGGAAATTGTGCTGTTTGTATTTGTCTCAGTGACACATATTGAAGTATTATGTGCTTGAAACGTGTGTTTAATAAATACTGAAAAGCGGATCCCTTGAAAGCAACAAACACAGACAACAGATAAAAGTAGGAGCCTCGGTTTTATTGAGTCTGTTCATGAGGGGTAATGTAAAGTGCAACACCTCTCACGCCTCCTAGCACCGGCTTAAGCGATATTCTTCTTTCAAGCCGCAAATATTGGGTTTGATGATCCCAAAGGACCAGTAAGTAATAACACTACTGATGTGTAGTCGGGGGACTCTTAACGGCCGCCACACAGCACCAAACAAACTCTAATGTTAATGTAAATAAATACACACAAACAAAAGATAAAAGTAGTAGACTCGGTTTTATTGAGTCTGTTCATGAGGTGTAATGTGAAGTGCAACACCTATCACGCCTCCTAGCGCTGGCTTAAGGTTAATTCCACTAAATCATCCGGATGTGTTAGCCTGGTGCATTTCGAAAGTAGTTCTGTATTAAAGAGTACTGATCTTTTTTTTCTTTAAAACCTTTTTTTAGTGCAGTTTCCTGTTATTTTTTTGGCTGTAACTGTATTCTGGACATGTTGTTGATATTTGAAAATGGAGCTCATCATATTTTTGAAAGTTTTTGGTATACATTTCAGAAGTGAAAGACAGGGTACGAAAATGCAAGGGGTACAAATAGCGTTGACCTTTGACCCGGTGTTAGTATACAGCTGAAGACATGTTTCTTAGAAGATATCCAACACCCTATTTCCTTGTTGATGTTTTATAGCAGACATGTTTATTTGCATGTCATGATGATAAACTAAGTTTCCCAGAATTCTAATCAGGTTTGAGTTTTAACTAACATTGGTGTATGTCAACATTCTAACTGTGGATGGGGCATGGAGACTCATTTACGCTATTATAACCTTAAGCGATACGCACATATTGGGTTTGATGATCCCAAAGGACAAGTAAGTAATAACACTACTGATTTGTAGTCGGGCGACTTTTTACGGCTTAGACCGCGGTACTTATTGTTTAAACGATTCCGAGCTGAATTAATTAATCTGTATTGCCAATAATTAACCCTTGTACTCGCACCATGTCGGACTATTCCGTCTGTACTTGTGTCGGTATTTGTTAGAAAGTTTTGGCCAAAAGTAGCATTTTAATGAACATTGAGTCCAGGCGCTCACTTGCGCTCGTATTAAGGAATGAAATGCGCTCTTTTGGTTTTCATTGGGGTATGAACAATATTTGGGTGGTTTAAAGTGTGTGGAGTCCGACTCCACGCGTACTTTAACCATTCAAATGTTTTTCATTACCGAATGAAAACCAAAAGAACGCATTTCATTCCTTATATTTACATAAATATTTACCTTTAAAATGGCGTTGATTTCTACTCTATATACGCCAGATTTACTATTTATTTCGAAAAAATAGTTTATTATACGGCGATTTTTATGGAGTAAAATGTAACAGATCGGCAACATTTTAGACACACCCCTCATGCGCAATATCATCCAATGAAAACCGTTAAAGGGCATATCATGAGGTATTCCGAAGATAATAGTATTCATTGAAAATTTAAATGCAGCGTGTCAAATAAGATTCATCGTAGCGAATGCAATGTAAATAGTTCAGCTTGTGTGTACCTGGATGGCAGAGACTTAACGTATGAATATACGAAAATATGTCGCTTGTTATATACATCGCTGCTCTCGGCATTATGTTGGCTTTGTCAACACGATTGCGGCATGTTGCCACACTATTTCTCAACATATATATGAGCTTGTAAGATACGTGTGGTTTCGTTTGACGAATCTTGTTACACTATATTACTATACTGTTCAGGGACTATACTGTTCAGGGCTTCGCTTCATGCTAAGCTGACAGTACCGAACACCGTTTGCTAGTAAAATTGACGATTTGCTAAAACCTCCAGCATTTTATTTTGAATAAAATGTACAGTCCGTTTGGGTAGGTTGCTTTCACTATTAATATAGAGAGCTGATTAATAATATTAATTGTTGATATAACGCCTACTGTCAACATGTACAATGTACCGTCAGGTCTCACACCACAATTAATTTCGCCATAGGTTACTTACTGTACCGCCTTTTCCAACATCTCAGCTTCCAAGTTGGGCAGCAGATCTTGTTGTAGGCTTAATTTAAAACAATAAAATACATAAGTTAGCCAGGTTTTTTTTTTCTCGCTCATGTTTATGTGACCCATATGAAAAATACAAAATGTATACACTATCTAGCTGAATATATGGTGCGTCGGTCCAACATTTCTGATTTCATTTCAACATGGGATTTTCTGTATCATCTGTCTTTGACACTGCAGATGTATGCTAAAGCAAGGAAAACTCTATTTTTTAAAAGGAAAATTGCCTAAAATGAAGGGGAAAGATAGAATTATTGTCTCTTTTCCTTTTGTCTTCTAGGTCCGTGAGCTCACAGAGGAGATATTAGAGGTGTGAGACCTTTAATACAAATACCGTCGACGTCGTTATAATTAGTGTCTGTTTTCCTTTTGTCTTCTAGGTCCGTGTGCTCACAGAGGAGATATTAGACCTTTAATACAAATACCGTCGACGTCGTTATCTTCATGATGCAACGTCGACAGAGACGTCTTTTTCGAAGGTTATTGTGGTCAATAAAACAAGAATACTGAAAACAATATTCATATTTTAATTGAATTCTCTAAACTATATTAAAAGTGTGTAGTTTTTTTATCGAGACATTTAAAAGATAAAAGGCTTTAAACGTCGTTTTCCCCTTAAAATTCCACTGTAAAAAAGCGGTAAATGAAACAAGAAATTATATAAATAATAGTTTACGTCTTAATTTAAATGATATACAGTAATTTATATATCAGGTGAAAGCTTTCGTCAAGACGAACAGTTTGATATAAAAAAAATAATATTGCCTGTGACTATACTAACATTCTGTGATGATAATTTTAACATTGAATATTGAGTACAACGCGAATTTCATGAAAAACGTCAAACAGGCATATTTGAGACGTTCTTATTAAAAACGTATTTACATGTCCATAAAACAAAACTCCGATTCAAATCGCAAATATCCTCAAATTTACAAATAAATACATAGTTCATATGCGTAATCTTACATTTTCGAACAGGTAAATTCCTCTTTAGGTTTAGTCACTTGAAATTCGGCGATTATTTATGCGTCTTCAGAAACCTCGCCGGACAGTGCGGACGGAGACGTGCCGTACACCTAACTATCTTTTGTATAGGCCACGTCATAGCTCTATGGTAGATTGTATGGTGTTTTACGTCATTTTCAACACATGTAAGGTTATATATGACTGTCGATTTTTTTGTGGTGGAGGCAGACCACCCACTTTTCCTGGGTAGAACCAGTACTGTACACCTCCCGCCATCCGTAAGAATCGACACCTCCTCACTTACAAGTCGAGCTCCCAGTGGGATTCGAACCCGCAGCGGTGAGGCGAAGGTTTACAACGCAACGTCGTTAACCATTCGGCCACGGAGATGCTGCAAATACTTACTGTAAAACTATAAGTCTCACAACTAGGTTGAAATGCGACTATTTTCGTTGTTAGCATGTTGACAGCCGTTAGTAAGGAAGGCATCGTTGTTGTTATTGCAACATTTTCACGCAACCTTGGCCGATTATGTACGAGTGCTTTGTATCCGTGTTTTGCTAGACCTTCTACACAATCAGACCCTAATCACGTCTTAGCTGAGAGTATCGAATCATTATCAAGGGTCGGATTTTAATGAGAGTTTGCGTTCGACGAATTCATATAAATATATTTGTATTTTAGACACGTAAACATTGTTAGCATTGCGTCATGCATACATAGGACTGGTTTGACAAATACTGCGACCAAACAATTTACATATAACTACTACTACTGCTGCTGCTGCTATTACTACTACTACTACTACTATTACTACTGCTGCTGCTGCTGCTGCTGCTGCTGCTGCTGCTGCTGCTATTACTACTACTACTACTACTACTAATATTACTACCACTGCTGCTGCTGCTATTACTACTACTACTATTACTACTACTGCTGCTGCTGCTGCTGCTATTACTACTACTACTACTACTACTATTACTACTACTGCTGCGGCTGCTGCTGCTATTACTACTACTACTACTACTACTACTACTACTACTATTACTACTACTACCACCACCACCACCTCCACCACCACCAGGCGTGAGGTGGACTATTTACTGATTACATTCAGAATATTGTTAAGAAATTGTGATAAAATGTAATCAATCTTAGCTGCCCTTCCACGTGTTAATTATATATCCGAACAATAAGCCTGTTAAATAATTACTATAGAACGCCAACCCACAACCCATATGGTACACATCATCTGTGCTTTTACCACAATAAATCACTCGAAACACAAAGGGCCCAACTAAAACTATCTAAAAACTCCCACTTTGTGTATTACAATTCTATATTAAGACTACGAATAAATGAGCTCTTAACGAATGCATACAATTATGACATTTAAAGATCCGCTGTCGTCTGCTTGGATTATGGTAGAGACGCAACATCTTGATTTTAAAGGTC